>JASGAU010060622.1:0-11013 GCA_030220045.1 Australoheros facetus
TAACTATTGAAGTTAACTCTGAAAGATCAACTGGAGCGAAAGAGTCTAAACAAATACCAGCAGTGCTGAAAGCAGCCGAACATGAAGAATAATCTTTGAGTTGGGGTGACAAAAATACCCCAATCAGTCTTTTTAGGCTGAGAGGTAAAACAGTATGAAAATAAAGGGAGAAGGAAACCTCAATCATCATATCTTGGTTTATCATCCATGTTTCTAAACTACAGTTGGGCAATGGTTTGTCAGGGCACAGAGTGACAGTCCTATCCAACATTATGGCTTCTTCACCTTTGCATGGAAGAATCATGTTTATGGGAGTGGCTCCTGTTAAGATTTTATAATTATGACAAATATTAGCAAGTTAAAATGTCAGTCCTTACTGAAATCAATTATCTATTCTCAGTGATCCCTATATTTCCTAACACTTAATTCGTTACTGTCAAAATTTTATTGGAAAAATAAAACTCCCCACATAAAACCTTCAATATTACAAAAATTGGTGGGAGGTGTTAGCAGAGGGGGTCCCATGGGATTTTATGGTTTTTAAGATGGCCGCCGCACTCTTGACTTTGGGAACCACTGCTTTAGAGCAATCTAGAATTCACAATCAATAACAAAACAATTAACTTCACGTCTTGGAAAAACAAAGGAATTACACATCTTCGCCATGTTATTCAAAATAAAACTTTTATTAATCTTCATAAGTCAATCCAACCCAATGCACACTGCAGCTGCCCTCTATTACACCTCCTGTGGTCCTACACTAGTGTGGGCCCATGTCTCCTCTTCAGGCTGCACCCAGCTGGGCCTCACAGGCTAAGACCCTTGGTGCCTTGGTCTTTTTTCATAAGAGTCGCTTGAATCGCTCTTTGTCTGGCCCCTCATCCAGGACCAATTTGCCTTGGGAGACACTACCAGTGGGTAAATGCCTCCGGACAATATAGCTCTGGGATGCTCTATGACCACAAACAGTGACGCTGCTGGAAGGAAACTCTCTGCTGTGGCAACACCACCAACTTATTTAAGTTAACTTATTTGAACAAGCAAGTAAAAGAAAACTTTGTCCCAGGATGAGCAGGAGGGAGCAACACTCAGCACAGAGGTCAGTGGTCACCGTCAAAGACTAAGCAGGCAGCTCAGAGAGAGTAGAAGGTGATACTTCACTCGTGTTGGCATTACATTTAGCCCACTGAATTATGTTAAATTATTTTATTGAAAAAGGGAAAAAAATATACCTCAAACATGAACTATGAAAAGTATATAATAACCCTTTTTCTGCATACAGCACTTTCAAACAGCAGCAGCTTTACAGACTGGAGCGTTCACATTCCACGTCTCCAAAAAAGCAAAAAAAGTTTTGTGGAAAATAAAATTATAATTTAGTGCTCATTAAAGTGTGTTCAGGTTTGGCAAACTGATGATGATTCAAATCATAAACCAGGACCAACTGCTGCCCCCTCCATAAGCCGCCTTTGTAAGTTCAAAGTATCGGTACTGGTATCGGCAGTACCATCCCTGTATTTAGTCGGTATCGGATCGATACCTGAATTTGCAGTATGGCACACCTATGTCGCTTACTGCTGTCTACACCCAAAATGGCGATTCAACCCACAATACATCGCTGCTGTACTGCAGTTAAACGTCACTGTGAAGCAGGGACGCTAAAAACTCGCAGCCTTACAGTGAGGGCGCGTGCCCAGCTGTTACCTGCAGCAGGTGTATCGGACTCACCAGTAGCAGCTCGTGTACACGCAGTCCTCACGGATCGGTACGATCCTCTCCCCCCCTTGCATGCTCGGCTGTTACGCTGAAAGAGCTCCACCGGTGGCGCGTCCATGACGCCACATCCGTTAAAGGAGACTTTCAAGTTAAAAGTATCGGCAGAGACCTATTATTCTTTTAACAAATTTAAACAGTTAACAAGTATAAACAGAACAGGGTTACAAAATAGGAAATGCAAGGGGAATACAAAAAGAACAATAATAACAGAATAACCATATGAAATAAATAAAATACAGTCACTATTTTACATGAAATTTGTCCAAAATATTATTCGTTTTAATTGCCTTTTTAATTTCAAGTACTTTAGATATGATGCTGTGTTGACAGACAGAAGTGATCAATATTTGGTTGGAGTCTGTCCGTTTGGGTTTATGGATATGAAAGCAGCAGAGGCTGAAGTCAAATTTTTGTCCTTAAAACACTATAATGTCCTTCTCTTTAAGATGAATCATTTGTCCAGTTTTCTGCCTAAAGTAATGTTGTACATCAGTCTAGAACTTTCTGGCATACATGCACTCATTAAAGTGTTGAAAAATATTTTCACAGAAAGAACATGAATATCCTGGCTGCGTGGCTGGCTCACAGTCTCCAGGAACAGGAGGGGACCATCCCCAAACTGTTCCCACAAAGTTGGGAGCATAAAATTGTCCAGGATGTCTTGGTATGCTGAAGCATTAAGAGTTCCTTTCACTGAAACTAAGGGTTGTTCAGTCACACACTTGAGTTGTAGCCTCAACTAGTTCTCCTGTTTACACTAACTCTCGCTCTCCCTTTTTGATTTGTGCAAAAAATAAGAAGATACGGAGCAGATGCAATAGGGCCTTTGCACATTATGTGCTCGGGCCCTAATAAAATAAAGGAAAGAAACCTTCTAAATATTCACACAGAATAATTTGAATTTACAGGAAAGTCTTTTGTAAAAGGCTCAGGGTCACCTTATAGATGCCACCATTTAAGAGCAAATGCTTTAAAAAAAAAAAACAAAAAAAACCTTTGAACCCTTTTATGGTCCACAGATAAAGACATTTTCACCACAGGATGAAAGCTGGCATTGATGGTGAAAGAAGAAGACATCACTGTTGTGTTGGTCGCTCTTAAAGAGGGAGTAATCCTGTCAGATTTGAATGGTGCATTGCCATGCAGATGGGTCTTCTTTTTGCCCTCAACACAGACTATCCAAAGGAACTTAAGTACAACTTTGAAGTCATTCAAAGTGCTCCTCACTTGTACATGGTCTAAGAAACTGGAAACCATGTAGAACTGTATTCTCATTGCATACAACTCCCTGAGGTTCAAAGTGTCTTGTGATTTTTAAGTTTCTATGTTACTGTTTGCAAATATTATGGAAAAACTAGTTCTCATGCTTCACCTTGTATGTCACTAAATGAATGACCAGACTGTAGATTCCAGATTACACACTTCATCATTCAGATTAAACTAACGGACTTCTGTGAACAGCAACATAATGGTGGACTTGTGTAAGCTTGTAGTTTTCGTGATGCGCCTGCTGTCCACAATTCACAAGAATCATTACTCCTCCTTAACTGGACAGAATTTAATCAAACTTGTACAAAATGATCGTCTTCACCCAAACTGTGCTCAAAGACACGATCACATTTATTGTTTCCCAGGGAGTAACCTGTGAATTATGATAGATTGTGACCCTGATGAGCTACTTTTTTTCCCCTGAGTTTTGTCTCTCAGGTCAATAAGATGGAGCAATAAATGTTTGATGTTGGATGCATATGCATAATCATCATGTCCTTGAAACTAACTTTCTTTATAATTATCACAAACTTAAAAAAAAAAGAAATTTGAAGCAAACAAAATTTATTTAAATGAATGTACAAATTTAAATGTAAGATCTAAGATAAAGCCAACAGGTAGTTTTGTTGACATGGACGATGGTTAGCTCAAAGAAAATGCAAAATGTAGATCAAGTCAATCAACCTTTATAATTAAAATGAAACTGACTTACAAGTTCAAACAGCTACCTTAAGTGGCGCAGGTAATCAACAAAAACCTTAATCGACTAAACGAAGACAAAGGTTTATAAAGTTTGTAATGTTCTAATTAAGCTGAAATAGATTCCTAAGTTAAAAGAACTAAGAACTAGTAAAGCATTAGAATTAACCAACAAACTTAAGTCGACTAAACTAAGAGCTTAAACAGATGGTTTTAATTGAGCTGAAATTGTTTACAAAGTACAAAATGACTGATAGTTGAATTCAGTGGCAAAACCAAGTCAACTAAACTGAGACATGAGTTCAGACAATGTGATTTTTCATCAACAGAATATTCGGTTGTGTTACAAGAAACTGTTTCTTGACTCAACTTAAAAATTGAAGGCAGCGCTTTATATCATATTTTAATGTACAGACCTGTCGCCCTGACGTCTGTAGTCATGAAACGTTTGAAAGATTGGTGGTGACCTTCCTGCAGGACATGACAAGCCCCATGCTAGACGTCCTGCAGTTTGCTTGCCAGTCAAACAGGTCAGCAGACGATGTTGTCATTATACATCTACATTTCATGGATTTATTGATTA
Organism: Australoheros facetus; assembly: GCA_030220045.1. Taxonomy (NCBI): domain Eukaryota; kingdom Metazoa; phylum Chordata; class Actinopteri; order Cichliformes; family Cichlidae; genus Australoheros; species Australoheros facetus. Next base: position 4,328 of record JASGAU010060622.1, read on the forward strand.
AATTTGTTCTGAATCATCAGGCCATCCAGCTGCTTATCCAATTCAGGGTTGCACACCCCCTATCCCAGCTGTCGAGAGGCGAGAGGAAGGGTACATTCTGGACAGGTCGGCAGCCTGTCGCAACACACAGACAACCATCCACACTCACATTCAGAATCACCAGCTAACCTAACCCCACTAACTGCATGTCTTTAGACTGTGGGAGGAAGCCGGAGTACCCGGAGAGCATCCACGCAGATAACATACAAACTCCACACAGAAAGGTCCCAGCCAGATGGTGGATTAAAACCCAGGACCTTCTTGTTGTGAGTGCTAACCACCGCACTGCTCAGAACAAAAAGATCAAAAACCTAAAAACAGCACAAACACTCAGGAAAACTAAACTCAAAGCTACATACAAATTAATTAGCAAATACAACACTAGAATAACTGTGCTCATAGGATGATTGCTCACAGGAGGTCCAGGCCCCTCAGCTGATTATGTGTAAAGATGGCCACCATGATGTCACGATTTGCTGTTTAAGTTAACATCTCAGACTCTGATTGGCTGTTTCTGGGTGATCACTCAATATGTGTTTTTAACAACCTTTAACTGCCTCAACAGAAAGTGACAGCTGATCAAAGACATCAGCTCCTTTCAACAGACTAACAATAGAGGGCGCTGCTCTCAAACACAAAAACTCAAAAAAGTTCAGTTTATTCAAACAGGAAATGACATCACAACCAGACTACCAGTGGGTGAGGCCTCATATGGTGTCATGTCATTGCATCTAAAAGTAAAAATATTAGAAAAATTGCATCTGTGCTTGCTAGGTGAAGAGGCGGATGGTGGCATCGGCGCCAGAGGAGAAGACCCAGGGCTGCGAGGGGTGAAAAGTTACATCCAGAACACCAAGGTCGTGAGTCATCTCGTGACCTCTGAGGACTTTCACTGGAACGATGAGTGGGTTCTGCAGCAGGTCACTGTAGGTGGGGGCAAGGGAAGTGGGGTTAGAAAGGAGGATAAATATGTGTCCGTGTGTGTGTGCGTGTGCGTGCGCGCATGCATTACTTGTAAACTGTCCCATGACAGACGATCACTGAGCCATCATCAGACGCTGAGGCAAACAGTGGGTACAGCCTGTGATAGGCCACGCCCCTCACTGCCTTCTTATGGTGCCTGCAGAGAGAAAATCATCAATACAACATGATAAAACACACAAGATCAAAACTTCAATACACTATAATCAATGAAAGATCAATAATGTAATAACATAAGCTCAGGAGAGACAGAGCAGGCCATCCACTGATCTGAATGTCGGTGCTTTGATCCCTGGATGCCCCAGTCTGAACCCCAAGTTAGAAAACACTCAGGCATAGAAAAAAGTGCTTGCATGAATGTGTGTATGAGACATGTTGTATAAAGCACTTTGAGTGCTCGCCTAGAAAAGCTCTGAGAACCAGTCCATTTACCATTTAAATTTCAGACATGTTAAACATGCCGGCGTCCTGTCCAGACGGCTGGAGGGATGGGTGAAATTCTTACTTCTTCTAAGTTGTTACAAAGTAGAACACTGAATATCGAAGCTCACATGTAACCTTCCAGGATCAAATGAACTCCTCTGATAACTGTTTTGGTTTAACTCTCTAAACGACAGCGGCCGATCTGTTTGTGTATGAAAATGTTTTTTTGCACATTATATTTTAACATATTTAAATAGGATCAGCACTCACCAATAAATCAGGAATAAAAAAGAAAAAGAAAAAAGGATGTGTGACAATTAAATATTATGCGATATGTTGCACTTTTACCCCAGAGTCACCTCAAACTCTCTGGCCAGCAGTCATATAGTGAGTGCAGGTGTGGAGCATCCACAACTATTTACTCTGGAGGAGGCTGTAAAACCTTTGTTGGACTTTGAATAAACCCTCATACGATGTGAGAATGTAATCAAACTTTATCAGAGGAAAGTGTGATTTTTAGGATGTTCAAGCCTAACATTAGCGGGCATAGTGTTAGCTTATAACCAGCTACTGTTGATTAGCCAGTTCCTGTCAGCTGTCCAGAGACAGTCGGGTTGCGGGTCTGATCTGACCTTGAACTCATCTCTTATTTCATTTTTAGTTGGAATAAAATTAAACAGAAATTAAAGCCTTCAATGGAGAATAAAGTAAATTAGAAGATCAAAGAAAAACTTAAGTTTCATGTTCAGAGAGCCTCAGCTCTGCTGCCACCCTCCAAGTCTGTAATTCATCGTACTAAGATTCATTCATTCTAACCCACCTGTCCTTCTCCCTCACTCAGCACTGAGGCAGCAGTGTGTTGACACTCATTACTTTATAACTTATGACAGAAGCTCCACCCACTCTAACACCACCATCATCAGCAAGGGTCTCTATACTCAGGGATGATTACCTGCAGTATCTGTAACCATCAAAGTAACTAAATACAGCCGCCATGTGAAGAAACCCTGAGTTCAGCTGGTATCTTGTGTTTGAAAGGGAAACTCAGATGAATAGAGCTATTGGCAGGTACATACCGGAGAATCTTGTAGGGTTTGGTTGAGAGATCAAGGTCGAACCAGCTCAGCTTACAGTCGTAACTCCCACAGATCACATGATCACCTGCAGACACACAAGCAATGCAGACAGACAGGTGAGGCAGAGCTCCAGACAGAAAAGTTCAAACTCAGAAGCTCGGGTGTGTGTGTGTGTGTGTTATGAGGTTGTTTTGCAAGTACGAGTTCAGGTCACGTGAGACGATGAAAGCAACGTGCGCCAGACCAACAACCACTGATGAATTCAAGGTGGAGTGCATCACAAACCTGCCCCTCAGACACCCTCGCTCTCTTTGTTAATAGAAAGATTTTAAAAGTCACTTCTTTGGGGTAATTTTGGTTTTAACTGGACTGAACAGCGAGCTGAGGATCCTCCTTGAATCAGATACCTTTCAGACTCTACCTGAACAACCAGGTGGGGTAAAAAGAACCAACAAGCAGCTAACTCACCTAGCATGAGCTTTGTGGCAATTTGTCATACATGGTGAGAGTATGACTGTGAATGGCTTTCCTAACTCAACAAGGAGAGATGCTTATGTGGTGGTACTGAGTAATGACACCTCAAAGGTTAATCCACAAAAAAAAAAAGAAAAAAATCAACAGCAGATGGACCATAAGTTTGACCAATCCCCAAAGTCTCAAGAGAGGTGTGTGTGTGTGTCTGTGTGTGGATTGGGGGTGCAGTTACCTCCTGGATGGACGGCCATGCTGGAGATCCACTTGGAGTTGGCTTGTAGTTTTTTGGTCATTTCCTGTTTGACAAGGTTGTAGATCCTGACTGAGCGCTGTGTGGCCACAAAGAAGTAGGGCCTGATTGGGTGGAAGGATACACACTGGACCAGTCCTTTGTTCCTGTTGAAAGGGTTCTGGCTCCGCCTCTGGCTTAACTGGTGGATGCACACCTGCAGGTGGCTTGTGTTATCTGGCATCACCGATGCCAGGTAGTCTCCTTTAGCGTGCCACGCCACCTGGTGGACAGCCTGTGCAGATCATTAGTGATCAGTTAGGTCAGGTGTGCATAAGAGACTTGAAATCAACCAATCAGATGATTTTCTCACTTTGGGATGTTGGATTTTGAGGCGGATCCCCTGGTTTAGCTCCTCCCCCTCAGCCTCACTCCAGACAACAGGCCCCATCCCTTCTGCTGGCGCCTCCTCCTGCTGGCCACTGAGGAGTCTCTCTGACAGCACGGTGAGCTGTTTATCTCCTAGAGAGGGAGACAGAATCAAGACCACGGAGTCCCTGAAACCAGAGAGAGAGAGAGAGACAGAGTCAGGATGATGTCAGCAGGAGACAGGAAGTGTCAGAGAGAGAGAGACACAATGAATTTAAAATAATTCTCCTCACACACAAAGTCCTGAACAATCAGGCTGCGGCTTTAAGACCTCACGCTACCATAATATCCTAACAGACCACTTTGCTCTCAGGCTGCTGGCTAGTTTCTTCTTCCCATGATACACTCAGTACTTCCTCTCCACTCATTTCCTTTCACTTTCCATGCTTTTATATACCACTACTGCATTAAGGAGGTTGAACCAACATTAGCAATCATTAAACTAAATTATTAAGACACTCTCTTTCCCATTGGGCATCTGTCATCCTCTAGGAGTTGTCTGATTGTTGGGATTTTCTCTAACAGTGTAAGATCTTTACTTTACAATACAAACTACCTTGAGGCGACTGCTGTGAAATAGTGCTATAAAGTAATAAAATAAACTGACTTGAATGTCAGAGAGACAGACAGACAGAGCCTGATGATGTAAGAGGACAATGATGTCAGAGAGATGCTCACAGGGCGACAGCCAGCAAACAGACGGAGGGGTTTGGGTTCCAGGCGACGCTCTTCACAGCTCCGCCCACCTGAACCGTCTTCATACAGCGAGACGAACACACCTCCCAGAATCTGACAGAGCCATCGTCACTACCTGTGAACAGGAAGCAGACAGATTACAGCCCCACCCACACTAAGTGAACCTTGGATGTGTTTTTAAAAAAAAAAAAAAGAATCTTTATTTAATATGACCTTCAAACAGGATTTATAAAGCGCTCTGACCGACCACAAGACAGAAGAATCCAAGAAAAGAAGGCAGTAAAGCCTTTAAAAAAATACACGGAGGCCTGAATCAAAGTTTAATTATCCGTGGCAAACTGATGAACGACTTGACATTTACAAGTCGTTAGTGAACTCTCTCATCACATCTGGTTTAAAAACACTAAGATGGCAACAGCGAAAAGCTCATCTCATGACTTCAAAATGGGACTTCATAAACCACTCAGTCACCATCCCACCTTTTTTCTCATTACGTGTGTGTGTGGTGGGGGGTTACCTGAGGCAAGCCACTGCCCTGATGTAGAGACGCTGATGGAGCGAACCAGACCGCTGTGACCTCGATAGACCTGAACACATCGGTAAGAATGTGAGAGAGGGGTCACCTGACCACTGTGTCTGTGTGTGTTCAGATGTGTATACCTTCGACTGTGTTTGTGCGTATTTAGGTGTGTTTGTGTTCTGGTGTATTCAGGTGCGTGTGTGTGAGTTCGCCTGCGTAGTTTACCAGGGACTGTGTGGTGGGAAATGGCTGCAGGTCCTTTGGTTTGGGAAGTTTGGGAATCAGATCCTCTGGATTCACATTCACCTGAAAACACAGACAAACAGGAAATCATGTAACAGCACACCTACAGGGCAGCGCCACCTGTAAGTAGGAGGACTGACTGATAAAGATTACCCTCATCTTCCTCTGCCGCGGGCACAGGTAAAGGTCAAGGCAGCGCTCAAACCTCTCATGGATGAAACGAGGAAATGCCGGAACCTGACGGAGGCTTGAGTACATCCTGGGAATGAATGCCAACTTCCTGTCTATTGGATCCTGCTGCTCCCACACAGCTTTCTGCACACAGGTGGGAACAGACAGACGGAGGGGGAGCAAGAAAGTGTGTTTAAACTCAAGAGTTCTGTTTTCTAAAGAGAAACCAGGTGAGGTGACACAGTGACAAACCTCCTCGTCAGTGAACAGGTACTCAGGTGGGGGGTTGTAGGACTCGTGGTGACCAGGTAAAGGAATTTTGGGGGCGGGCAGGTGCATCCTGTGTCTGGCCAGAATAGACGAGTCCTCGCTGGCCCACAGGTCGTAGTACCGCCCCCTGCTATCGTCCTCTACCCGCCGAGGTTTGATCCAACCCATCTTTATAGCATGGACCATTCTGGACACCTGCAGACAGGTGAGTCAATCAGGTGAATTTGAGCCAGGTAAATTTGAGCCAGGTGAGTCGCAGACAGGTGTGTTACCTTCTCCTTCTCTGTGAGCGAGGGGATGAAGCTGCGTTTGTCGGCAGGTCTGTTGGTGACAGGATGAATCATCACGTCGCTGCTGAAGAATTCCACCGTCGGCTGAGGAGGAGGGGCAAAGGTCACAGACAGGTAGGTAGCAGCTATTTTCTACATGTGTAATTCATGCTAGCTGGTCTGGAACATGTGGTATTTAGAGGATGGAGTGAGCAGGTAAACATGTTAACTGTAGGAGGGTGGGAGGAGCCTCTGTGCCACTCTGTCTGAGCATACCTGATACTCATTGAAGTTGACATCTCCGAACTGTCCTCTCTGCAGACGATTCACCAGCTCCACCTGATCTTCAGACAGCACGATGTCACTTTCTGTCTGCTTGTCATGCACCGTTCTCCTGCAGACAGGAAACTGTTAGCATTGTTACCATTCCCTGTTAAAAACGATGGAGGAGTTAGCATCATGCTAGCAGCTCACCAGTAGTCTGGGTTCTCCATTTTATCCAGGAATTCATCGAGCTCATCCTTGTTCCTGATTGGCTTATAGATCTTCTTCCCATCCAGATCATAGCCAATGTGAGGGAAATCTTTGTACCACTCCATAGGAATATTCCCCACCGTGTTCCTGATGTCCTGAAGGATGAGTTTTGTGACATACAAAACATGAGAAGCCCCCAGAAAAATGAAGAACATGGTGGCGAGGAGAACATAAAAGAAAGACATCCACGAAACACCAGGCAGAACATAATGCATTAAACGCCTATAACCTGACAGAAATAATGGTGTTAAATGCTGAACTAAAATCAAGGAACAGAACATGGGGATAAGGGGCTTAGCTTCAAGGTGCTGAAGACTAAAAAAAAAAAAAAA
>JASGAU010060845.1:0-10123 GCA_030220045.1 Australoheros facetus
CCCCCAACCTCAGGACTGAGCCTAAAAAAAAAAAATCTAAACAAACAATAATCCCACATTCAAAACAGAAATGACAGACTGCATTTGTCAAGGACATGATGCATGAGGCTTTATGCTCTTGGACAAAATGGGGACCTACCTATGAAATTGTTTGCCCACTTTTAAAATATGAAATATTTCTCTCTACCTTAGAAAAATAATTGATGATTTTTTTAAGCAAATGTCTACAAATGTGATTTTTCAGTCCGTTGTCATCAACATTTCCATTTGCAGAGAATGGGTGCATTAGTATAAAATCTCCACAAGTTGAAATGGAGAAAAATATCAGCATTTTTTCTACTTTTCTTTTCACCTGTTTTTTTTTCTTTTTTCCTGTGCTGTGGCATTAAACACACTGCTGTGACTGTAATGCCATCAGACGCCCTCCCACCACATGTGCCCCACTTCATGTAAGAGTGTGTCAAAGCATGTAGCTGCAGCCATTTGCACTGCTTTTACATATCATGTGCAGTAAAGAACATTATGATGCTTTATGATGAGGAGCACCATGTGTGAAATAGTCTGGTTATCTCAGTGTATTTTCTCACTTGATAAATTTATTTAAAAATAAGAAGAACATTGTTAAACAGTCAAAAAAAAAAGTCTCTGCAATATTTAATGCTTGCCACATTGGAGATCTCAGTTTTAGGACCAGGCTTAATTAGTTACTAAAATAAAAATTGGCACCATCTTTAGAAGGTGGAACATGGCATGTTAAATGAATAGGCTGGCTAGTGCTGTTACATGCATTTGAGGATTTGCAGGTGAACAGTTTTCAAACAGGTTTAATAACAACAGTGTTACAGATTTTATTCACTCTCAGTGTTACAGTTGAATTATGCAGAAATAAACATGTCAGTATTTGATGGATTTGTCAAATGTTGATCGCACAGTGAGACATATTGTCGTTCCCAGCTGCCCCTCTTCAACAGGGCCCGCAGCTCATTGAATTTCAGGATGTTTTTTAAGGTAAACATTTCAAATAAATTGCCTGTGACTTCAGGGTTTAAAGACCAAAACCTCTGAACAAAATAACTGCACAAATATGCAGAGTTTTTTTTTTTTTTAAATCACAGCAAGAAAAAAGTAAAAAGAAGTTTATTTTTCAGTCTGCAATGCAAAACCCTGCGCTGCATAAAACATTTTTCGATATAATAAGCTTATATAAAAATAACTAAAGATTATAATCAAGAAACATTATATGTGTTACTGTTATCTTATTGGCTAAACTATCATCAGTGACCTGGTCTTTTATGGAAAAAGAATTGTGTCCACTTCCTGCACTTTTCAAGGTTATAGTTATACTGTAGAAGGCATAGTACTCAACAGGTGCCTTGCTAGAGGAAGAGTCAGCCATCAGGTGTCTACCCGCCTATCCATTTTCTTCCATTTATGCAATTCAGGGCTGTGGGTGGGCTGGAGACCACCCAAGCTGCCACAGGGCGAGAGACGTGGACTAACATGTTTGTACTAGAAACTAATGAAATCCCTTTTACGTCTACCTTGGACTCATTTAACCTTTTTGTGTTGCAATCTAATATTTAGCTGTCATCTTTTCTGATCTCTTTCTGTTTCCCCAGTCGTGTCCCTGTGTCTGTGAATGTCTGGTTTCACCTTTTGTAATCCCATTCTTTGTTTTTTTTTTCCATCTTTCTCTGTGTCAAGTTTGTATGCCTTAGTCTGGGTCTTTGTGTTAGTTATATTTCCTGTTTTCCTGTATTTTGGTAGTTTTTGTCCTGTGTATTTGGTACTCAGTTTTGCATAGTTCTATTCAGCATACAGCAAGAAATGTGTATTATAAATGTGTAATTTTTCCTTCCCACTGTCGCCAAGTGCTTGCTCATAGGGGTCGTTTTGACTGTTGGGTTTTCTCTGTAATTATTGTAAGGTCTTTACCTTACATTAAAAAGCACCTTGAGGCGACTGTTGTATAAAAATAAAATTGACTTGAATTGAACTGAAACACACTTAAAGGCGCCAGCTGTTCAGTTCTTCTAGTGAGTACATTTTTGCTTTACAGCTTTCTCTAGCCAAAATAAAACAGTGAACTATAAATGCACCTTGCTAATCAAGCTAACTAGCCAGCGCTATCATTAACTGATAACTCCTGAACCCAAATATGGTTGTGTTTGGTTTCAACAGTAGTTTCGGTGCAGCCATTGTGGGTGATAGTGTAGTGACCATGTCCTTCTTTTATGCACAATCTATAGTTTAAATGTACAAGTAAAGAGTTCAGCAATTTTGGATTTTTTTTGTCACTGAGAAATGTGGTTATATATGAATATTATACTATTCTTTCTAGTGAGGCTCTATAAACATGCCCACTCTCTTTTTAAGGATTAATATTAAATGTATCTTGCATTAACATGCAGTGCACACATAAAGTTTCAGAAAGTCCCTGTTCACTGGTACTATTTTGTCTATAAATGTCTACAGTGATATAATATCATTTTGCTTGTACTTATTGCCTTTCTTCCTCCCTGAACTTCTTCAGACTCAGCAGTGAGACAAAGTCATAATTGTTACGAGTCAGATTCTGTGGAAGCAAAGAAACAGCCACTGTTGATGTTCACAAGGAGCAAACATTATTAAGGCACAGATTATCACTTTAACCTTGTGGCTGTACCTTGGGGACAATTTCCTGCTGCCTTGTGGTTATTGGTCACTCTAGATTGTATCATTTCATTCAACTAAGTGGAAGTCAGCTTACTTTAGACGACCTCAGTTGAGAGATGATAGGGATTTATGTCAGCTTGAAAATTCTCCTGTAAAACATAAATCAATAGATCGGCTCTTTTGCAAGACATCTTGCGTTTTCTTAATTATTGCTATTAGCAGCTGAAACATCTGAAGCATGTATCACTGTCTTTGTTATCGATGCAGCAGATTGACCGGCATGTGAGGACTGCCTTCTGCCTTAAAATCAAATGGGATAATATTCATCCATGTCTTTTTCTGCCAACACAGCTCTGTGCAATTCATGAAATTAAGAGTTTGCTATGAATAAAGCATAAAAGGGTAATCAATAAGCTTGTTGTCATCTTTCCTCTCTCATTTGGCTATGTAGTGTTGGCGAATACAGGCAAACCAGATGCACCTGATACCACCTTAGAGATACTGTTCATTTTTATGGCTACGAGTACGAGAAGTGCATGACGTCTCTTTCTCCCTCTGCTGGTCAATGATCCTTACTCATGCGGGGAATGGCAATCAATAAGAACACAGATGCTTCAATTTCCAGTGGAGCAAAACTGACTGCAAGATTTATTTGCTTAATTAGCTGGAAGAAAAGAAAACAATGAAAGATGCAATCACCCCATTCACATCCTCTTTCTTGTCTTCACATTTTCCCTCCAGTACATCAGAGACTCAATAATTACATGCGCGCTTTCTGTGTGGAGAATATAAGCAAACTGATATTCTGATACTGATATGATGATGATAATGATGATATAAAACAGGAAGACACATCCATCTATCTATGGGCTTAATAAATATGCAGTTGTACTCATTTATTTAATAGATAATGATCAAAATCAACCTATAATAACATCAGTGGCTTCATTGTGCTGATAATCATGTTGGCCTGTAATTACAGATGACTTTAAATACTGTATATTTGTGGCTAGATAGAGAAGCTGTTTGGATGGGGGCGGCAGCAGTTATCTAGCTACGTACTATTAAACAATGTTAAAATTAAGATTCCCTAATTTTCCAGCATCACTGTTGGCAGTATGTAATATTTGTGGAAAGGATTCATTTTTAATTTCATTTTCAAATAAACACGCCATCGCTGTCGCTGACTCTGAAAGTTATAGGATTATCTTTCACTTCAGATGCCTGCTAATCCCCCTTAGCTGTGCAAGCTAATGCCAAAAAAACACTAAACCAATAAAATAAGCACATATTTGGAATAGCTGACTTGCCTTAAAAGTAGAAATCCTTGATTTATTAATTTGAAGTTATAACTGTTGTGCAGTAAGCCAGAGCTTCTTCAAATAAACTAAAATCCACTGTGTTGATGCGTCAAACATCAAGATTGTCTTTAGAGTTTCAGCTACAGCCTGTGAATACATGCAGATATAAGAAGAAAAAAGATGTGAAGTCAGGAGACAAGGGGTAACTGGGTGTTTAAAGTAGTTACATTTAGGAAGTATTTTTAATGACTGAGAGTTGAAACTGCTGTGGTTGAACGCGAAGCCATCGTGGAAGTGGTTTAATATGCAGCCACTTGAATATCTGCTGTTTGTCAAGCCCTCTGTTGGCAGCTCTTGAGTAAAACTATCAGGCTGAATGCTATGTTATTATTATTATGTTATATGTTGTTACTCAAAAAAAAAATGTATTGCTCCTTACCTTTCTTAGAAGTAATGCAGCACATTACTTAATTACTCACCTGTGAAAGTAATTTGTTACACTACTCAATACATTACTTTTGCATTACTCTGTAAAATGACCTGAAATGAACTGTCACATAATTCCTAGTTAACAAAATAAAACTGAGGCTACAGTTTTACTCATCACAACACAAATTATATATGAGGACATATATCACATATATACTCCACATGTAAACTTTCTTTTAGTGTTTACATTTGAACACAAAGCCAGCAACAATAATCAAAGCTGAAAATCAGCCCAAAGAGGCTTCAAAGCGATCGCCACACTGATTTTACTTTAGAAACACGCACGGGCAGAAATGGAAACTACAAGTCTGTCTTTGTTACCTGTTGAAGTTCAGGCTCTGGCTGCTGGGCAGGGGTTGGCACACACCCAGCATAGCATCACTCTGGGTTTTTCACTAGCTTTGTGTTAGCGTGCTGTCTGTGCAGATGCTTGCAAAGAGCCAAAGTTGTGTTTGCAGTATAGTGCAGTTGTTTCTGTCCTGGATACAGTTTGCAGTTTACCATCATGCTCTTGTTCTTCTGTGCAATAAAAATAAAAATAATCCCCATATCTCCACTCCTGAAAAGCTGTGCACTACTCCACCATTTTTCTCTTCCTGCACTGGAATGTAATTACTAAATTTAGTACAATAATACATCACATTACTGCATTACTGAAAAATATAATATGATTACCTTAATGCATTACTTTGGAACTGGTTGTGTAAGTCAGACACATATTTGGTCAGTTCTGGGTAGTGCAGTGGGTTTTCTGTTGAACAAAGGTGTCAGCAGCAATGGAAAACAAGGATGTTGGGAATGAAACACAGTAACATTGATTGCTCGGTATATTTAACCAAACCTTAAGTAGGGAGGTGACAGATCAAAAAGAAACTCATATTGATTAATTTTTTTGTTACTGTTTCGCTCAGCAGCTAATCTACTACTTAAAGTGTTTTCAGACCTCATTTTCTTTACGAAAATGTGCGGCTGAACCGGTGTTCGAACGCTCTCTTAGTAAACACAATACCAAACTTGTCAACGTCATGACAGGCCTCTCTGGATGAGCACTTCCATCTGGCATAGCATCAAGGTGACCTCTGCGGAGTGCCGCTTCTCTGAATGCAACACTGCGATAAGATAAGAGGGTGGTATAGAGTTACTGCCCCAGAGATATAAGGTAAAGAGGAACATGCTTAGTAAGCACAGCACTTAGCTCCTGTCTGATGTGTGTGAGAGAATTTATTGTGGTCTCATTCTATTCATAGGTTTTAGACAGTTACCTCAGGTCGGACTGAGAAATAGACTGAAGACGGAAGCATAATGCGGTGTCAGTCAAAAGTGTTGGTTAGGCTGGAAAGCATTGTGACATTCCAGCTCATTCTCACTCCAAGGTTTTCAGATACTGCAGTATTGTCAAAGCCAGTGCCGTCTCACAGATATGCACAGGGTTTTCTTTTTCATCACTGCCTGATGCACCAGACAATACTGAGACAACACTGTCACTCCCAACTCGTATATGAAATCAAAGAAACACTGCTCACACATGTCGCTGTCTTTGTACCAAAGGGCAACTTTCCTCGCAGTGAAGTTTGATTTTGTGCCTGTTGTGGCTGGATGTAATTTTCAGCCGCCCAGCAGGAGGTTATTGGTACAATGGTAATCGGACAGAACATGTTAGCCTCTGCCAGACAGCAAGAATATTGCCCAAAATTGCCCACAGTACACAACTGCATCAAAGGCTGCAGTGCAGAGTGTTAGCAGTCAATGAATTGTGTGTCTCTTGAACCAAACGAGAGCATCTTCACATGATGAAACAGTTTGCTGTTATGCTGAACACTGTGACACTGTGGTTCAGTGAAATCTGATCTAGAACATATTAGTACAAGTATATTAAATACAGTACCAGTCAAAAGTTTCAAGTGTCCTATAGTCCAATCACGGTTTTAATTTCTTGAGTAGAAGGAATGTTGAATTTTATGTTTATGTGAGTGTTAAAAATTGACTCTCAGAAGGAATCATGGCAAGATGATGAGCCTGGTTTTAAAATGAAATGAAAAAAGCAAACATTTCATTTGCTATAACTTGTTTTGACCTACCACATATCCTACATGGTCATATGATCCTAGAAAGTTTGAGCAAATTGTACTTTTTGCCGTTTTCTCCACTGAATTATCAGAAAACAGATAAAACATCCACAGTACTGATGCTTGCTTCTGTTGCACCTGACCTCATGATATTGATGCTTACATCCGGTTATAAAAATAAAATAAAATCATGATCTTGATTTAGATCGTGAGACTTGTCGTGGATGCAAATTGAAAAGCGTTAAATTTAGTATCAACTCAATAAGTACAATGTGCTCTACAGGGCCTGTAGCTTGTAAAATAATCACAATATGAAGTTATTGTCCAAAAAAAAAAAAAAAGACAAGCTCATTGAGAATCAGCCAGAAGGCACTTACTGATTTCCATGACAGTGCTTTCAACACTTCTAAAACATCTTAATATATCTTTAAAGTTAATGGTTGTCTCAGCCTGCATTTTTGTTTCGCTGTCAGTCTGCCACATGGATCCTAGAAAACTTAGATGCAATTTTAAAATCTCATGGGTGCATACTGCGTTTGGGGATTTTCAGCATTGCACAGACAAAGCCTGTAGAAGCTCCTTTAAAAAGGTAAAAGGAGGGTGACACATTTGTTAAGTGTTAGCTGCAGAGTGGATCTGCATCAGTCAACGGGGCTGACATATTTTGAGGGCACGGAGAGCTGTGAAGGAAACTGTGCTGACATGTCTGATGCACAAAATCTGTTATAACATTTTACTTTTAGAAAAATCCATAAAAATATAACTTGACAAATATACAAATTTTACACATGAAGCTCTTACAAATCTACCATCAGAATCCAACAATAGCGGTTAACTGATTCAAATTATACGACCTTAAACATAAGCAGCATGCAGTCACATTTTACACTGCAGTGTGTGCTTCAGAAAAATACTTCAGCTTGTGATAATGATAAGCGCACTGAGTTATTAGCAGATTTTATGGTAGTAGGTGTGCCATGTCAGAGCGGCAGTTACCTCCTGTTTATCTCCTCCGTGGTAAGCAAACAAACACCATGAAAGCAGACTTCCCAGCCCCTTGATGTCTAGATTCTGTTTATGTGGTTGGTGAATAATTTCTACAGTCATCAACCTCATATTTACACAGACAAGTAAGACACACACACAGCTGCACAGCTGCAGAACAGCAGCTTTATTGTTTCTCACGCTGGATTTAGATTGGTATGCGCAGGTGCTGTTTCAGAATCATGCTGTCATTGTACCAATTGTGCATTATCTGTATTAAATATCTTTCACACTTGTGGGAACCATGCGCATCCAGAAAACACAAAAGAGTCAGCAGCTGGCAGGTACATTCTCTTTGAGCAAATTACCCACTGATTGTGTTTTGCCAGTATGGTAAAGCTGACACAGTGCTGTGTCTGACAAGCATACGCACACGCAACCACCTGGCTCAAATTTCCCCTTTCTTTGACTCAACAAAGTGTGTCTACAACATGTAAAAAATCCTACCCGTTTAAAATGAAATGTGAACACATTAGTACTTCATTGCATTAGTACTTCAGCCTACCATGCTTTCAGTTTCTCTGGTTAATTATTGATCTGAGCAGTGTTTAGATCCTTGAATAATTAACATGCCAGTGTTGCGGCTGTCAGAATAAAAGCAATCGCGGCAATGCGTCAAAACAATATTGAGGGAAGTGTTAAATTATGCAGCGTTGCTCTCGTGTTCATTAAGTGTCACCTGACCAGTTTCTTCTGTAACACTGAATGCACAACACAAGAGCAGTGTCAGTAGGCAGGAGAAGTAATATTTTTATGTTGTGTTGTGACACGTTTGAAAGGCGTAAAACAAGATTAACACAATACACTGAAGCACAAATCATGCATTTTAACACATTAATACATTTTCCTTTCAGTGTCTTTAAATCCTACCAATGTAAAATTTTGAAATGAAATGCCCAAATGCTGCTTCTTTTTTTCTCCTCTAATGACAGCTATCGTCTTATTCATTTACATACAACACAATTAGAAAACTTTCTTTAAAAATATTCAAACAGCAGTGGACGAAATGAGTACTTATGCCTACATCCATAATAAGCTTACCACCACAGTAACCTCCTTCACACCTACCATATGTGACATAGCTGACTTTTTCTTTCTACTGACTGTAATTAAAACTCGGTTTAGACAGGAAAAAGTAAAAAGTATCTAATTAAATAAAAACTTTCCAATGCATTTACAAGCATAAACTTCAACAAATGCAGTTAATTAAGTTGATAACATAAAATTCTTTTTTTTAAAGTTGTTTTTCAGTTGGCCACCAGCTGAGTACTTTGGGCTCCACTCACAGTCTCTTTATAAACTTGAAAAGGCCAGCAGCTTCACATCAAGGCACTCACATGCATGGCTGGACCAGCAATCACATCAGAAAGCTTATACTTACAGCATGAATAGAGGAATGGCACTCAATTCTCTGCTAATGACACCATGCGTTCACTATATTTACAAATATACAAATAGTTGTTTGGTGCAATATTAATGTTTCAAATCTCAAAACTCAAAAAGTGGTGTTGTTGTCATTTCAGGTCTGTAACAAATCAAGTTCAGCCAGCATTCCTTTTCAGAATGTTTGTTAAAATGTAAATATAACAGGTTTCTTTTGTAAATAAATTGAATACCAGGACGGGCAATAAAATGCCAGTAAGCTCAACCAAATAAAAGGCAGTATTATACTGTAAAACTTTATACAGCCCAGGTTTGATAGTTTTATTGTAGATTACAGTAGGCACACTGTAAAACAAAGTTTCATGCAGGCAAATCTTGCTGTAATTTAACAAGGAAATGTTGTACAGAGTAGTTACAGTGTTTGCTAAAGAAACTGCTTCTGAGTGTGAGGTTTGCTTCATAATGTTAATGTTAAAACAATATTGTAAATGATTTTAGGATATTAGAGTCTCGTAATGTAATAATGTAAATTACATTAAAGTAATGGCTACATCAATAAGCTCAAATGCTGATGATTTCTGCTTTATTATCGAATTGTGCTTTTGGCAAAGCTTTTTCTCAGGGTGAGCAAAATTTACAGTGACAGACTTGACATTTAACTATCATTTCACACACAGTTTGAATATATATGCTCTGACACTCATCACAGCCATCAATGGCTCTATCCTTACTGACATGCCACAGTAATCAACAATGATAATTTTGAGGGATATTTATGCAGAGTTGAAATCAAACAAGTCCTAAAGCCTTCCTTTAGTGGCTTTCACTCCTGTGAGCCTGTGAATATGGCTGGTAATTACCAAAAGCATGATTTACTTCCATGATAGTTTTCCTTTTTTCCTAACTTTTTTTTCTGATTTACAATTACATCTTGTTAAGTGCCTTTTAGCAAACCATAAATTAGTTTAATGGGTTGAGGGTTCTGAAATCAGGAAGCTTATTTAAACAGTGTGGCAACTCTTAGGCACTGACTAACACATCACGAGGAATCAGTGTTGACTACACTAACTCAAGTAAACAGACCTACACTCTGTGTGTGTGTGTGTGTGTGTGTGTGTGTGTGTGTGTGTGTGTGTGTGTGTGTGTGTGTGTGTGTGTGTGTGTGTGTGTGTGTGTGTGTGTGTG
>JASGAU010060943.1:0-15616 GCA_030220045.1 Australoheros facetus
GGGCGTGCCTTTGCCGCTGCATCAGTGTTTCGGTTGGTATACGTCACAGTAAAATTCACGTGAATGCTCGGACCCAAAGTTTCTCAGCACTATAAACAGATTATCCTTTTAATGTTACTGTGTGTGGTTTTAATGTTGTGGCTGATCTATGTCATTTGTGTTGTGACGTGTAAGCTTTGATTGGCGTGCACTGCCACCCGGTGGACAAAGGTGGTACGCTGGCTATAGAAGTGACTGTTCTTGGTGATAAGTTTGGAGTTATGGACCCCGAGTCTACTATTTCAAATTTGTATTTTTTGTCCTCTATGAGAACTGTGCATTACAAATGCATACTGCTGTTTGAACAGCGGCGTAGATGACACAGACAAAGGTCAGTGCATTGTGAAAGAGAGAGAGAAAAATAATCTCACACACAGACACAGTCTTGAGAAGTAGACCTAATAAACACTCACAGTCCAGAAGATGTGTGGTTGAAGACAAATGAAGCAGATTAACTGTTTTTAATGGCTGAGAAATCCTTTTTATCCCTTTATTCCTTTAACCGGAAATGTATTCTGGAATTAAATTAAGAATCAGAGCGGACCGAGTGTTCCAGGAAACCCCTGAACGCCGTGCTGAAGTTTGTAGTCAGAAGTCAGTAGCAACGCATCTTAGTTGAATAAGCACTTAAGAAGACAGCATTCATCTCTTACTGACGCCGCACAACCAACCCGTCTGACCAGTCTGCCATGGGGCATTTCATACCTGTCACCACAGAGCCCGGATGGCAGCACCTCAAGGTGTTTCTGTGTCTCTGAGCACAAGAGTGCAACGCAGACTGTTTTTCCATCGTTCACATCGCAGGGCTGAATGATTCTTTGTGTGATGCTGCTAAAGATCCCACACAGCTGTGGCAAACACTGCAGTCTCTGAAGGAGGGGGAAATATTCACAGTCAACAGAGAGAACAGATAGTCTATAAATCATGTTACCACATCAGATGTTGTAGGCTCTTACAACAGTCTTTCCAGCTGCTGACAGTGTTGAGAACTGGCACGAGGCTTGCTCTGGGACTTGGTTTGGATAACAGCTTTTATTCTCAAGGCTGAGGTCGACATTTTCTAACCTGAAAGTTTTAAAATAGATCATGTTGTAGATACTGTGCGTGACGGGTCATTCGTTTTAGCTGTTATATACAATCAATCACCGGCCATATTGTAGTACTGGGTTCGATCCTCTTTTACTTTGTCTCATTTCTTCATGGGACACATTCAACAAGGCGCTGGAAACATTCCTCACAGATGTTGGTCCATGACAGCATCACACACTTGCTGCACATCCACGATGCAAATCTCCCATTCTGTGTCATGGTGGTCATAAATGGATGGACATGGTGTAGGTTCATACCTGAGCTACACTCAGGTAGGCTGTGGTGATTAAATGATGCTCAGTTGGTACTAAGGGGTGTAAAGCATGCCAAGGAATTATCTCCCACACCATTACATCTCCACCAGCAGCCTGAATCATTGATTGTAAGGCGGGATGGATCCACGCTTTAATGTTGATCACACCAAATTGTGACCCAACTATCTGAGTATTGCAGCAGAAATCGAGACTCATGAGACTCGGGCAATGTTTTTCCAAAGTTGTATCATCCATTTGCATCAAATTGTAGCCTCAGTTTCCTGTTCTTAGCCTACAGGAGCAGCCCTAGTTGTGGTCTTCTGTAGCCCACCTGCTTCACGGTTCGAGGCGTTGTGCATTGGGAGTCGCTCTTCTGCATACCTTGGTTGGAACAAGTGCTTAATTGAGTTGCTGTTGCCTTGCTCAGAGCACTGTAGTCCGCTGGATCGTTTCTCTTTTTCAGACCGTTCTCTGTAAACCGGGGACGGCTCTGCGGGATCAATCCACGAGATTACCAGTTTCTGCTCGTCGGGCACCAACAACCGCGGCATGCTCATCTTTCTTCCCCATTTTGATGCTCGGTTTGACCTTCAGCAGGTCGTCTCGACCATGTCCACAGCCCTACCATGTGATTGGCTGACATTAACTTTAATCAGTTGATCGGGTGTGCCTCATGAAGTGACTGAGGCGTGGAGGCGTGCCTGAGCGCTGTATAATCAGGCTGAGGTGTTTAGAAGTTGTATTGTTTGTCTTATTTGTTGTGTGTTTCTGTGACGTTGTGTTTTGTATCTTCAGCATGCAGCAAATGTTACTGTAACATAAATGTGAATTGCGCTGCTTCCTCAGCGCCTTCGCTTACTGTCGCCGGTCTCCATGGTTACAGCGAAAGTGCATTTACGTGCGTGTTTTAAATTGCGCAGGCAGCTTTGTGAATCGGTGCCCTGCGTTTGGACCGCATTTCAGCTTTTTTTTTTTCCCTGCGCGTTTTGCAACAGGTAAGGTAAACGGTGCTGCTGTAGAGCCGTTATTTCTGTGTCCGAGGCGTCGCTTTAAAATGAAAGCGGGTTCAAATGAACCTGCGCTGAGTTACGGGTCTGAGCTGAGAGCAACAAGAGCTGCGGGGGGGTTACCAAGGTGGTGACGACGCGAGGAAATAGCGACAGAGAGAAGGTGCGAGTCCTCCTTGGTGTGACACTAATACATTTAAGAGCAGAAATGACAGAAACAGCTGTGCTATGTAGCTTTGCGCGCTTTCGGTGGACTCACTGCTGACTTGAAGTCCGGTTGTGGACCTGGCTGTGAGCCGTTAGAAACGGTTAGATCTCTGTGAGTTCATCTTCATCTTCTGGACTGTGGATTTCATTGAGTGCGCCTTTCACAAATATCCTCATCACTGAATGACTGCAGCAAAGACTGATGACGTAGAGCACTGATACTTTAAATAAAGTGGGAAACATTTGCTTTTTGACAGGTGAAGCCTGTCAACTGCCATAATGGAGAAGTATGAAAAGCTGGCCAAAATTGGTGAGGGTTCCTACGGTGTGGTGTTCAAATGCAGGCACAGAGAGACCGGCCAGATAGTCGCCATCAAAAAGTTTGTGGAGTCTGAAGACGACCCAGTTATTAAGAAGATTGCACTGCGAGAAATACGCATGCTCAAGGTGAGGAGACGTTAGTTAAGTTTGTCCACATCTCACACCACATGAGGACAGTTGAGCACACACACACACACACTGGTGCGTGCTGGTTGTATGATGTTAAGAATGTGTCGTGCACAAATACTAGTACATAAATACAACATTGGGAGGTGGAAGAAAATGTCGCTTTTTTAAGTCTGCCATCAGAGGCAGGTCAGAGCCCCTGTAGGATGAATTTAACATAAAAACAAAATGCATTTTTCACAACTGTCAGGCTGTGATGCTCTCACACAGGGTCTGTGTTGTGTTGGTCTTGCAGCAACTCAAACATGTGAATTTGGTCAACCTGCTGGAGGTGTTCAGGAGGAAGAGGCGGCTGCACTTGGTGTTTGAGTTCTGTGAGCAGACAGTCCTGAATGAGCTGGACAAACACCCTCGAGGGTAAGTCAGAGGCAACACAGTAACAACATGCAACAAAGGGACATTCCAAATATCTGTTTTGGATTATTGATTACATTTGTTCTGTAGATACTGAAGGGTCACATGCTTGGAAAATCAAATCATCGTTCACTTCCTCCTTCAGACGTCTCACTTATTACCGGTGTCAGAATGAATGATGACTGTGCAGTGATGATATGTAATGTTATATGCCTACATTACTTTGGCTTTAAATTTGTTGTTCACTGGGCATTTTTTAATATATATTTTGATGCTCCAACCTTTACTTTGGTAAAGTCACTGCAAAACTAAGGAACTGAGATTTAAAGTCAAATAGTTTGCCATAGAGACGATCGGATCTACATTTATTCATGTTTAGTGTTTCTTAGAAGAGAGTGACAGAAAAAAGAAAGAGGGAGCAGGATTGTTGCCAGGAAATTCCACTGATAGAAACGGTTCTCAGCAGAACGAGGGTGTCATCAAATAAAGGCTCGAAGTATCTGAGGGAAAAATAACTCCTTCTTTGCTCCACGCTTTGCTTTGCTTTGCGAGGGATTCGAGCCAAGCTTTCGTTGTAGCCTTAGTCATGTGAACTCACATAAACCACAGTGGCTCTCTGTCGTCTTAACGTTTTCCTTTTCCCCTCGAGACCGTGTGGCAGAAACTTTAGCTGGTCTTGAAAACAAAGGCGCCACTGCTGGTAGAGACGGGCCTAGAGTTACCCGGGTGACAGCGGGGCTGAGAGGAACACCGCTTCTTTCATTGAAATGTCTGGAATGACAGAGGAGGACAGCGTGACTCGTAAATAGGTTGTGTTTTGTTCCTTGTACAGTCAATATTGCCTTTGTCTCTTGTTCTTTGAAGGGTACCTGAGGCTCAGCTGAAAAGCATAATGTGGCAGACTCTGCAGGCTGTCAACTTCTGCCACAAACACAGCGTCAGTATATTTTTGATCTGATCTGTTTTGGTTTGTTTGTAAAACAGCAACAAAGATCCCTCCCACACAGCATCTGATCCATCCATCCATCACTTCTGCTTATTCCGCTTACAGGATAAGCAGCTGATTGTTATTTTATAAACTAAAATATCTGAATTAGCAACATTTTTATGGTAAATGGACTAGTTCTTATATAGCGCTTTTCTACTCAGTCTCATACAACACATTCATACAAGCACTTCCATGATTAACTAAGCTAAGTGCTTTTAATTAGCTAACATTGACACACATTCACACTCCGACGGTTGCGTCGGAGAGCAACGTGGGGTTAAGTAAGTTGCTCTTAAGTATCTTGCCCAAGGATACATTGGCATGTAGCCTGGAGTAGCCAGGAATCGAACCGCTCACCTTCCGATCAGTAGGTGACCTGCTCTACCTCCCGAGCTACAGCCACCCCATGTTCAGTGTTTCTTATCTGTTCTTACCTGTCATGTTACTTTTAGTCACAGGATTCTGCTTCATTTTGTACCTAAATCTAACTCCTAACTACATGAGCACTTTTTAGATGCATCATAGCAGTAAATATGATATTTCATTTTATCTTTATTAGTCATTTTTAATGTCCCCAACCTGCTCACTACACCTGTTCACAGCAGTGCTTGAAATGTGTTTGTTACACTTCGTAGTAGGATAATAAGTAACCAGTTAAAGATCCTTTTCAGTACAAAATGTCAGTCTGTAAAAGCAGGTGGTGCCTGTGGGGGATTATCGCTCCCTCTCAGATCTACTCTAGCTTGTCTGAAATGCAGTTATTATACACATATCATGCATGCTCAGTATGTGAAGCATAAATGGAATCAAACTTTTTGTTCATATAGTATTAAGTAAAAAAAACTGTGGCAGTTTCTGATCTCTTGCTCTCGTTCTTCTCCATTCATTTTTAATTTGCTAGCCTAAACAAAAGCGTGGGCCTGTGTCTGTCACAGAGAGGCTGTATATCATGTTGCCTAAATCCCTGATCCCGCCTGTGTGTCTCACAGTGCATTCACCGTGATGTAAAGCCAGAGAACATCCTCCTCACCAAAACCGGAGTCATCAAGCTGTGTGACTTTGGCTTCGCCCGCATTCTGAGTAGGTCATCCAAAGAGCGTTGATGTGTCTCTAATGACTTATTTAACACAGACCCTATATCAGCTCCAGCTGAAAGACTCCTCGCTTTCAGAGTCCCAGTGAGCGCGTTTCACAGTGCCAGTTAGCAAGTCTCTCTTTACCCTTCCTGCCTAAGGTTTCAGGGTCATGTTGCTATACGTTAACATGTAATCTTTCAGCATGTCTTGTAATCTCTTCCTCAACAATGTACATGTTATTTAGTGTAAATTATTCAGTATGTTAATGTTTACGTGTGCAAGCTGTCACCATCTCTATGTGTGTTGGTACGCTCAGCGGGACCGGAGGATGAGTACACGGACTACGTAGCGACCCGCTGGTACCGGGCTCCCGAGCTGCTGGTCGGGGACACTCAGTACGGGCCTCCTGTTGACGTGTGGGCTGTGGGCTGCGTCTTTGCCGAGCTGCTCAATGGGAACCCGCTTTGGCCCGGGAAGTCTGACGTTGATCAGCTCTACCTCATCAGGAAAACTCTGGGTAGACTGAAGAGCTGCTTAGGACACTGATGACACTGCATGCGTCTTCTGTCAGACAGTCTGGCAGTTTGTTTTTACTGGAGAAACTCCACCAGATCGCTCAATATGAGAAACGTCTCTGCTTTTTTTGGTTGCTTGGCATTTTTCACAGCAGTATTATGTTATTACAGCCATTGCAAGCAAAATTACTGTTTTGTGTGGACTGAAGCAGACAGGTTCAGGTGTGCACACACCCTGAAACAACAAGAAACGTTAGCAAACGTGCCTGCTGTCCTTCTGCTGTAGCAGCTTTCTGCAGTTTTGTGTGACGTGAACTGTAGATGTTTTACACCTGATTTCAGCATTTTCTTAAAGTTTCTTGAGACCTTACATTTACCACAGTTTCCACCGTTTTTAACAATCAAATTTCTGTCCTTAGGTGACCTGATCCCCCATCACCAGCAGGTCTTCCACTCCAACGTTTTCTTCAGTGGAGTTAGCATTCCTGAGCCTGACACAGTGGTATGGAAACTATTAAAAGTGAACCCGTGTCTGTGATGGCAGCAAACTGAGTAAAAGTCCTTTTTTCTTTTTTTTCTGTGCCACAGGAACCTTTGGAAAAGCGCTTCCCTGGCGCGTCTCCTCATGCCCTTCAGGTTATGAAGGTATATTTATGTTTCCTAAAGTCTGATACACCAGCATGATTGATGTTACTGGAAAATCTATCACAGACTCACAATATTTAACAAAATCAGTGTCCAATGTGAACTATATTTATCAAGGGAAAAAAAGCCTTTGCTCCATGCTAAGTCCCTGTGCTAACAGTCATGCCTGGTGATGGACCCTTCGCTGCGCCTGTCCTGTGAAGAGCTGCTGGAGCTGCCTTACTTCCAGGAGGAAGGAGGAGCCAACTGGGGCCGTGAGGGGGAACGCCCAGGAAGACGACATGACAGAGGCTCCCGCCGCAGACAGGCAGGGGTTAGTGTGACACACAGTGGTTTAATAGTGTAAGAACATGATCCAAACCCCAAACAGACCGCACACACTGCTGCAGCTACAAACTGGTGAGTGTAACTCCACACAGCCTGACAGGGCATCATCGTAACTCCCTCCTTCCTTCTCTCTCCAGGCTCAGTACCTGCCTCAGTTACCAAACAGTAACATCTCACCTGCGCCAGACGTCAAGAAACAAGTGAAGCAAAAGTATCACCTGCCCAACATTTAATAAATAAATTCATCTAGTGTTTTGTGGCTGAAATGCGATGCTTTGTGCTGCCATTTAAAGGAGCTCATTTTGAAGACACATTCTTCTTTTTCATGTTGTTTGTGTGTGTGTGTGTGTATGTATGTATGTATATATATACACACACAACATTTTACCATACATAAGATGAATAAATGCACAGATTTGGTAAACATTGTTAATGTTATGAACTAAAAAAACAATATTTAATATTTTACAGTAGCCTGACACATGGCTTGACTGATCACCTGACCTCAAACTTACAGATTGAACTGCTGGTGATAATCACCCACTAAGCCCCTGACAGTGGGTGCTGTGGACTAACAGGCTTACTGTAGCCAGCAGCACCACAAGCTTCACGTTTTTCTGGAGTTTAAAGCTCTTCACACACGATTATTATTCTCATTCATCAATGAATTGATTTATGCAGTTCTTGTCATGTTGTATGACAAGAACATACCACACCAAACAAGACTGTAAACAAGCTGACCTAGAATTTATACAGAGAAGTGTAACAGCCAGTATCTGTACATTAGAAAATTTGTATTAAAAATAAGCTTTTTAAAATTCTCAAATGTAAATGTCTGTTCCAAATATGGATCTGCTGTGTGAAATGATCCAGTCTTTAAAGGTCGGAAGCTTGAAAGCTCTGCCTGGGCTTTAAATCAGCATTGCTACCGAGGTGTTGCAGTAATTATGCATCTGCAAAGCCGCTGCACTCAGGGCTGTCAGGGGCAAGAATATGTGAAATGCTGCAGAAGTGACACCAGGAAGAGGAAAATCTCTGCGAGTGAGAGACTCTCCAACACCTGAAGACAGGCCAATGAGAAAAAGAATCTGTCTGTCTCACAAGGAAAAAATATTGTTTTTTATCATTCTTGTGCTCAAAATTCTTATAAATAATTAATACCTCAGGAAAGAGCACAACATCCCCAAAAAATCTGCTAATGAAGTCGATCCAGTGAACAGCACATTTGAAGCATAGAAGTGCATCGTTACCTGCAGCGAAGGGCAGAAACGCAGGGTTTGCTTTAAGCTCCCACTGTGGACCATGGAGCGGCCCACTGTTTTCCATCTTTTAGCACAGACTGCAGCAAGGGAATAATTAGTGTATCCTGCTGAGAAAAGAATTCAGTCAGCTGGGATGTTTCGTATCTGGGAACATTCTGCATCAACAGCACTAAAATCAAAACACCTTGGGAATTGTGTAACCCCTGAAAGAAGCGTCATGGAGTGCGTAGTGCAGAATACTCAAGGGGATAATATCTGCAAAACGCTGTGAAGGCGAGAGACTTCTTCTCTTCCATGCGAAGGCAACGCTGCCCGACCACAGTGTCAGTTTCCTGCTGCAGTCTCTCCAGAATGTGGAAGACATCACCATTTAATTAGTGCAGAAACAGCTGGATAATCAGTAGCAAATCAGCAAAAATATCAGAAGAGTTTGATTTGTTTAGACTCTGAAGTGCATTACAATTAACATGAATTACCAATCATGATGTAATTCAGTTTGAAGTTTTATTCACCAGAGCACGTGTGCAGAATTTCATCGGTTTCTGTTGCCGAACTTGTATTTTGGGGTATTTGATCATAAGACTTAATGCATATCTGAAAGCTGAGCTGACAGTTTCAAGTTGTCATAGTGGAACTCATCTGTGGGAAGGTGCTTTTCCTGAAAGGGAAAATATAACAAGACAGCCTGCAGGATTACAGTGAACGGTTTTACACGTGTAGGGAAACATTAAAGCACCAGAATAGTTTTATAGTAGAGGGCATGAACATCTGCCTCAGTGTAAACGTGCAGTTATCCACAGTAAATGAAGGAAACCAAAGTGAGTTCATTGACACAGATTTAGTCTGGTTATTAACTCGAGTTCTGCCACACCTGATTGAGTCTGGTGACAAAGCAGTCGCTGTAATCTCTGGGTGCGCTCATGTTCCTCATGTTCTCATAATAAACTCTCTCGTCCCCTCAAAGTCTGGCAAACACTTTGCGATGTGGACCTGGCAACCGCTCCATCAACCGTGGGGAGATGTCATAGAGCTGTGATGAGAATTTAAAAAGACAATGTGTGCAACATTTTAGTTACTTAAAAAGTCTGTTCTTCATTCAGAAACTGTTGAAACTTTTGTGAGCAGCCCTGCCAACCAGCGCAATTAATCATGGTTTTACCGTAGCCAAGAGCTCACGGCATGAGCCTAACCCTAACACAGCTCCATCTCACAATGTGTGTAAACAAGAACACATTAACCTGCGTGACAACTTCATACACAAACCCGCATCAATGCTGAAAGCCAGTCACATCTCTGAGGCATAGCCAATATCAAATCAGAGTAATGCAGTTAAGCCATAAACACAATAAGCTGATTCTCAGCATCACTAATGAAAACTGGGTGAGACTTAGTGCTGATGAACTTTTATCAGTTTGTAACTGACTCATAAAACCGGTCACTTTATGTTGTAATTTCCTGCTGCCGTGTTATATATTGCAGCATTCACCTGTGACACATAGATAAGCTGTTCCTCACATTAATTACTGCTTTAATGCCCACAGAGCAGCTGGTGTGCACAGTCAGCTCTTTTTAAGGATTTGCTCTAAACACTTAAGGTCTAAACTGATCACCCACCTGCTGCCAAATTTCAAGGTGTCTGAAAGTATCTGCAGAACATGCAGGAAGTGTTTATCATCATAACTGAAGCGCTGGCCAAACAGAACTTACAATTTACTGATATCAGCTGGGAAAATATGCAAGCACATCACGAGATATGACACTAAAATATTTTATGTGACAATTTTTAAGATCATGTAAAAATAAGGAACGTAAAGCAGCGTACAGCTCTCCACCACGAATACTGTTTATAACCCTCCATAAACGAGCCAAACACACAAGACAACAGCAGTCGTTTTTGCACAAGCTTCACCAACCATTGATATTTTTATGCAGGCCATCAGGTGACTGCTCTCCTCCTGGATCCACTCTTCCACCCCCTCACGTCCCATCCCAAAGTCTCTCTGCCAGGGTGAACCTTCGTAGCTGTTTGCCAGCGCTGTTCATTACTAATTACCAAACCTGTTAAAATGGCATAAATAAAGAATATTTAGAATAACAAACAAAAGAAACAGTGTGGGAGCTATGTGACAATAACACATTAAGGTTTGAGTGATTAAAAATAAAGTCATATTTTTCTGTTTTAATGAGAGCTTCTGTTCACCTTAAAAGCTCAATTTTATGACCAATAAGGACCCCCTGATCATTTTAATACAGCATCTCCATGTTTCAAAGCTGCCATGGCTCATAAAATCAAGCAAGGTGATAAATGCTCTTTTGGAATTATGAAATATGTGATTAATTTAGACAAAAAGAGCTGATTGATTGATTTTTAATTAATGACTTTTTGGACACAGTGGTCTTGTTAATTCTTGTTTTCTCTCAATTTCTGAGAATCACCTTTTTGTCAAGTGAATCGTCACTGGATGAGTCATAAAGCACAGCAAGTACCCTCTCTGCAGCTGAAATGAGGGTTTAGAGATCAGGTCGTGGTAAAAAGAGAGTACAGCTGTTTGTGCTGCTCGTCAGGCGTGGCCGACCTTCTGCCTGGATTTGCTGTTGAGCAACAAGGACAAGATTAATTCCGTTCCTATGAAAACACGCTCAGCCCTCTGGCGGTATTTGCATCTGTGCCAATCAGCATTTCATTGCTGATGGGCGTGAGGCCATTAACCCCCACCCCTCCCCCGCCCAAATCAACTCTGCACATAGTGACATAGATGCAGAAAAACAGCCCCACGCTCTGTCACATTATCTGCTTTAATATGAAAAGGTTTGACAAAAACAGATTAAAAACAAGCCGCATTATTTGAATGAACACATACATTTTCAAATGAGGAATACGTTTCAGAACAAATGAAAGACTCTGTGGTTTGTGTATAAAAAAACCCATAATTTCATTCACATGTTTCAGAGTGTTTACTTTATTAAAAAAAAACAGGAGTTACAGTTTTTGTTGTTTAATAAAGCAATGTGTAAAATTAATTCAGCAGAAACATAACTGATTAAACTACAGCATTCAACAGTTGGCACATGACAGCAGAGCTCTGGAGGCAGTGATCCCAAAGCTTCTTCTTACGTTTGATGCTTTGTGTGCCGTAACAGCAAACTGCTCTTTGTCAGTCCGTGTGCTTCCATTCATGTCAGCAAAGATGATTTTGTTGTATTAAATATTCATAAAAATAAGATTTAAATGACAGTTTCATTTACAGGAGAGACACAAGAACAAGAAATGATTAAAAACACCAGTAAAACTGTGAGATCTGCCAGAGGAACCAAGGAGTCCAGACTGAGCACAGTCTGCAGCTCGTACCTCAAACCAGCAGGTTTAGTGTGCACAAAGGGAATATCTAAGGTTAACTACCGAATGGATCATGAACCGTACCTTTAAATGAGAGGAAGTGAGGCCTGCTGATCAAAACATACAGTACTCTAACAGAAAGCCTTTAACTGCAGACGTGCTGCTCGAGCAGCATGACGATGCAAAATTTCTTCACGGTCAAAACCAGACGTGAAGGTTCAAATAGTAAAATAAAGCAGCGTTTGGTTAAATGTGTCTAAAGTGCGTTCAGGTACGAACAGCAAAGTTGCACATTAATGACCTTTGAGTCCATTACCTTTGGAAGAAGACAAACATCCTTTCATTCTGTACGAGGAGGTTTTTTTTCCCCTCAGTTTATGCTCACTATCGAGCTCCTGTCACAGGTATTTGTAAGATTTGTGTCATTTAGAGTATTACTGCAGGATGCTCAGGTACAGGCTTGTGAGTA
This sequence comes from Australoheros facetus, assembly GCA_030220045.1. Lineage (NCBI taxonomy): Eukaryota > Metazoa > Chordata > Actinopteri > Cichliformes > Cichlidae > Australoheros > Australoheros facetus. The sequence goes on from JASGAU010060943.1 coordinate 12,077, forward strand.
CCACGAACACACAGCAAGCTGCAAATCATTTTAACAGCGTGCTGCGATCAGTTTCAAATTGTTATTACTGAGTTCAGTTCTGCCATTTTTTAAAAGCTTTGAGCATTTACAGCATCGATCTGACCCTTGTGTAACATGTCAGAATGTTACCTACAGTGTGTGTTTACTTGGCTTTCTGGCTCAGAGGTCGCTCTGTGGGAGCCTTTTTAAAGCCCTTCAGTCATTTACTTTGATGTTATAACCATTAAATGTAAATCTTTGAGCATTTTTTTAACTTAAATACACCAATTCATTCTTTTACAACAATTAACTATTTATTCGGGTTAAATCTCATTTTTGGCACCTTATTTTATGGCACAGAAAAACAAGAGTATGCATCAGGTTTTAGTGCTTCAGCAGGTTCTGCAGTGTTTCCTTTAAATACTCGGAAACAGGAGTAAAGAGTCCAGGCACAGACATGAGCTACGCAATCCAGCAACCTTTTCGCTCTCTCTGCATTAGTTTCATGATTTTTGTTGTTGTGTTTGTTGTTTTGCTACAAAAACAAAATAAGTCTTTAGCTTCAGGATTTTGCTGAACACACTGCAGACTCCCAAAGAGCCTGAATGTGTTATATATAACAGTATGTGATCATTTATGGGCCCGATTTTTTTCATGTTTTACTTCACTTAAAAATACCATATTTCACCATATTTTAAATGCAAATAAGGCACAAACTGCTGCTGCTGCTGCAAAGAATTCACCACAATGCATGAACTGAAGCTTCCTCCCACTTAATGTTTCCCCACCGGGGATCAAATGCAACATAAATATACGATTGTGTTCATTTTGCAGGGGTTAATATTAAAAGCAAACAAAGAAACAAATATACAATATTATTCAAATTAATATTTAAATGATTTATGACAACATATTTAATATTTACAACAAATGTTCTGCACACAGGTGTGTGTTTAAAAACTACCATTGCTCTTTCAAGAGGTTTTTCAGAATTATGCCTTTATTTTAAAAAAATTCAAAGAGTTACATATTTGTTCTTCAATAAAACAACTTGACAAATTAACACAACAGAAACAAAAACTGTTTATGTAAAATACAGCTAACAAAGACAAAAAAAGGCAGCCTTACAGGCAGCTCACAATCAGGCCAAAGCATTTTCTTTGGATTTAAGGTCTTCCATTCTGCATCAGCAATCATTCATTGTACATTAAATCAACCACATTAACGCAACACAGCGTGTTGTAGAGATCCTCGTTTGTCACAGTGATTCAGAGTGACGTCAGACTGGATGAAAGCGTGTCCTCTTAGCGTGCCGTGGCGATGATCTGGTACCTTCGAGGCAAATTGGCAAAGCTGCTGAACTCTGGAATCAGGTTTATGCTGTCAGGACCTTCGGCACAGGAAAAGGTGAAGTTCTGCAGCAGCGAGACCAAAAAGATAAAAAGCTCCATACGAGCCAGAGACTCGCCAACACAGGCCCTCTTCCCTGTAAAGAGACAGTCACTCAGCACGCTGTGATAAAACATAACTACTTGTTGTAATCGCTTATTAAAACAAAAAAAAAACAAAACCGTGTCAATGGTGATTCATGAACGGTGTCAGGACTGCGTTTACCTGCAGAGAATGGCATGAATGCAGGATTTTTCTTAAAGTTGCCGTTATGGTCCAGGAAGTGCTCGGGATTGAAGGAACTGGGGGTGGCCCACTGCTTTTCCTCTTTCAGCACAGAGTGCAAAAAGGGAAGGATCACAGTGTCCTGCTCAGAACAAATCTCTTGTTAGTCTAATATTGCGCAATCCATTCAATTTTTCCTGATTTAACACTCAGTAGTCTTTGTGACACGTATGATATCTCTGAAGTGGGGATACCTTTGGGATTGTATAACCCCTGAAGGATATGTCACTCAGTGCGTAGTGAGGGAGGCTGAAGGGGACAATGTCAAGAAAACGCTGCACCTCATGGATGACAGCATCTGAAAAGGGGAGGGACTTCCTGTCCTCCATGCTGGGACATCGGCCTTTTCCGATCACACTGTCGATCTCTTGCTGCATTTTCTCTGGAGAAGGGAGAGCAAAAACTATCATTACCACTCTGATCTGTTTTCTGCTAAGCTGCAGGTCCACCATCAGCCTTATTCCTATCCATAGTGTATTTATGGCTTTTAAAGCAAGATGATTATCCCTTTTGTGTGTGTGTGTGTGTGTGTGTGTGTGTGTGTGTGTGTACCTACCCTGTATGCTGGGGTATTTGATCAGCACGTTGAGAGCATATCTCAGGGTGGAGCTGGTGGTCTCTGTTCCAGCGAAAAACAGATTTATTACTGTAGAGACCAAGTTTTCATAGTTGAACTCACTTGCAGGAAGGTCCTTTTCCTAAGAGGACAAAGTGGGAATGTTACTGTAAATGTAAGAGCCTAAATGTAAAATACTGAATACATTTTTCAGATATCAGTTTATTTACCCAAATATAGTTTGGGTAAATAAACTCTTTTATTCTGGGAGTAACATATATTTATGTTTAAATCCATCATATCTGCACCAAAACGAAGGTTGAAAGTCTCAGTGTTCAGTATCCTTAACAAAGCAGCTGATCCTCAAACACCTCCCAACCTGATTCATTCTGATGAGGAAGCAGTCGATGTAGTCTCGGGGGGAGCTGGGGTCCAGTGTTTCTTTGTGCTCCTGGATTTTGGTCTTGATAAACTCTCTGGCCTCATTTATTTGGGTGAAAACGGTGTGCTGGTAGCCGGGAAGACGCTCCATGAGCCAGGGAAAGATGTTGTACATCTGCAGGAGGGACGCACGCAACACACTTTGGCTTTGTTTGTTTGGAGGCAATAATGCAGAACTATGCAGTCAGTATGTTTGTATTGTCTTTTCCAATATGTTGAATTTGTTAAATGCTCTCTTAATATATAAACACAACATATGAAACCCCATTTATATTCAGCCTCTGACTTTCTGACTATCCACGGACCTGGCCAGTAGGACTGCTGTTGAAGCGTACGGTATCAGATATGATGCCCAGGAGGCGCAGGAACTGCTTGTCTTCATAACTGAAGTGTTCCCCAAACACCAGGCAGCAGATCACATTGGACACGGAGCTGCTCAACAAAAACGTGGGGTCGAAGGGCGTACCTGCAGGAAAGACGAAGACAGTTGGACATACATGACAAAGCTGCAAATTAAAAAGACAGTTTAATAAAATGTACAAACATTTTGGACAATGACGTTCAAACTTTGCTCGAGTTTGAACATTTTCAGTTTCAAAGCTGTCTCATTATTTCTATATTCAAACAGACCAAAAAGATCATTTCCATTATAGTTTCTTTAAGAAGAAAAACTTCAGAACAAGAAAAAAGTTTTAACTGATCGTGACGTGAAGATTCAGCATGAAGTCATCCGTCTGCGTTCCTGGACTTTTGGTCTGCTGTTCTTTTCTCTCTGTCATCATCAGTCCGGTTCAATGATTTTATTTCCCACCGTCTGCGAGGCAATCAGCCTCTGCTCCTCAGTTCTTTCCTGTCTTCCTGCCTTACAG
>JASGAU010060968.1:0-13041 GCA_030220045.1 Australoheros facetus
ATATATATTAATTAATAAATATTATTTATTTATTTTTTTTTCTGAATGTATGTTTTTTCTGTCTTTGTCATTTCACTGTGCCAAGGACTGAAAAACTTCCCCCAACCCTCTACGCCACACACAGATCTTACTATTTCTCAGACCCTTACTCTGGCCCTGGACAGTGAATTTATTTAACTGTTTGCATTTGAATAAAGGTGCCGGGTGATATAAAGCATAAAAAAAATTAATTAAATTAAAATCCTAACAGAACTCTTTTAAAAAAAATAATGTCCTAAATATACATACCTATGACATTTTCCAGTTATTACCATTTAACTCATTAATAATAACAACTTAAGAATTAACAATTAACATGTCATACCAAAAGCGCACTGGAGCATAATTTACAACTGACCAGTTATGATGATGTCTCACACAAACTTATGTTAATTTCTTCATGGTTTTCATAATTGACTTTACCTTGATCTCAAAGGTCCATTCTAAAAACTAAAAGCTTTTGGATGTTTTCCCCTTTTAAAGAAATAACACTTTTCAATCCCTTTTTCATACTTGGACTTGATATGCAAGTCGGCGTCTTTCAAAAGATGCAGGTTTCATTCTAATTTACTCAGCCCATGATCTTCTTTGCTTGGGTGTTTAGGCCCCATAATTAACTGTCTGCTCTTGTTATGACTGAGAGAATAGCTACATATCGATCAGAGGCTCTCTATTTCTCTCACCTAAATTACACCTGTTGGAGGACCAGTGCCTCTGTTTGATCCAAATCTAACGCTCTTCCTTAAAAGTTGTTAAATGTTAAGTCTAAGCGACACTCCCATGCTATGTTGAAAGGGTTTCTCAGAAAGATCCCAAGTGCCTTCTGATGTTATCTTATACCCTGATAATGTATAATGGACACCAAGCTCAAAACCTTTCTCATGTCAGATTCAGAAATAAAAGCTGAAGAATTTTTAAAGCACTGCACTGTAACTCAAAATGGATTTATACATTCCAAGTCTTATTTCATGTTTGACAGTATTGACAGCCCATGTAAACTAATATATGAGGCTCATACTGTATAATGGATCTGAGGCAGTTTGATTGATTGCATGTTAATTATATCACTGACAACTAATACAGGAAAGTCTTATAACAGACTGATGAAAAGGCATCATGTTGATCAATACCAAATAAAAACACCAGAGTATGTGATTCAGTTTATTATGTAGTTACTAGATGACTGCTATTCTAAATCACTTAGAAGACTACAAATAGACTAAAATTAGGATTTTGAGAATAAGGTATGGAACAAAAATGATAAAATGTGAAATTTGTGAAATGTGAAAAAGGAAATTTCTTTTCATCTTCAGGTTGTTCCCCTTCTGTTTTCAGCCTTTTAGTTGCCTGGACCTTCTCACTTCTTCTAATTGTAAATTTCAATCTAGAATACTGACAAAAGCTGATATATGCTTACATGTTGGCTTCACATCTGTAGTAAGATCTCACTCCAACAGCTCCGGTGCTAGCCTTTTAACACCAGGTCACTGTGCAACTATTTTCATAGAATTTCTGCTTGTTTGGACCATCTACATGAAAAAGCTTTTAACAGCAAACTAATAGGACTCTAATGTCCTCTAGATTCTGAAAATTTACCTATTTAGAACATAGCTGAAACTACGCATTTTCAATTCATTTAAAAAAAAATTGTTTTTATGCACAGCCAATCAGTAGGGTTCAATAGTTCAATACTGAGAACTATGGAAAACCTGAGATAAAAACAATAAAGATAAATAAATAAAGTTTGAAAAGTGTTACCAGAAAATGATTTTGCAGTCACGAAGTGCAAAAATGGAGTATTGTGCAAAAGTCTTGAATCACAACACAGTCAACACAGTCATATTCTTCAGCACAGTTTGAACTCTCTTAGTGAGCTTTCTTGTAACTTATTTAAGTGGTCTTCAGGAATAGTTCACCAGGCTTTTTGAAATACTTTCCAAAGCTCTACTTTGGATGTTTGCTGCATTTTGTTCTGTTCCCACACTGCTTCAATAATGTTGAGGTCTGGGGGAGGCCAGTCCATGACTAATAGTGTTCCATTTTGTGTGTTCAGGTATGCTTTTACTGCAAAGGCAGTGTGTTTGGGATGATTGAAGCTGTTGCCAATCAGACACTTTCCAGATGGTGTTGCATATTGGATAAAAACCTGACAGTACTTTCTGCATTCATACTTTCATCAATTTAAAAAAAAACCTTCAGCACTACTGGCTGAAATGCAGCCCCAAACCATGACAGAGCCTCCACCATGTTTTACACATAGCTATGAATCTCTCTTCTGACCTTTTCCAAACATACTGATGATGATTTGATTATTTATCAATCCATAAAACCACTGATTTTCATTCCAGTTCTTGTATAATTTGGCATACCATATCCTGCCACTTCTTCTTTTGTTCTTCGCTTGTCTAATTTCCTCAAAATTTTAAGGACACACTGCACACCATACCCAGACATGCCGAGCTTGCAGCTGATAGATCTTTGGGAATCACCTTGTTGGTGGAAAAATACTGAACATTCATTAGAAAATGTCAGGTTCAAAAACTGGACTCAAAACGAGCAACAAAGCAGCCAACATCCAGAGCTTCAGAAAGCCTAGAGAACTACAGTATTGCTCACAACCACTTTAAAAATAACAAGCGCCTGATTGCTTGAAAGCAACGAAGAAAAGAAAAGATGGGTGGCTCAATACTTTTGCACAGTAGTGTATATAAATTAAATGATGTCATGTGTTGTACTCATAGCTGGTAGCATCAACATATATTAAGATTATCCATTGAGAGGCTTTGGTGATTGCACAGGTATTAAGTTGTATACTTTCCGGTTCAACGATAGCAAAAACAGCAGCACAGAGACAAAGAGAGCACAGGGCCTGAAGGAATGTGGACCCAGAGTAAAGTTAAAGGTACCTCAGGAAAGAATGTGAAAGATCATGCTGCAGGGAAGAAGAATAGGAAAGAGAGAGCTCCAGAGAAGAAGAGAAAGAAGTGGAGAAAAGCAAAGCAGAAACAACAGGCCTTATTATTTGCACCCCACCACAAAGTCCTCAAAGAGACGTGACGTCTCACGTGCCCTCAGAGTTGGCATACTGATGTGAAAATCACAAAAGGAAATAGTTATCAGGTGGGGGTGCTAGGGACAGGGTGAGATGGAGGCAGATGATCTGCTGTGGTGACCCCTAAAGGGGGCAGCTGACATCTGATAACATGTTGAACTTTTCAAAAGGTCAGGTTTTCAACCTTTATTATTTTCAACCCTGTTGTAATTATTTTTTTTTTTTTGCATTTTTGTAGTAAACAAAAATATAAAATCAGTATGTTTTTAATTGTGTGTATTGAATCTGAAAATATTAGTCAAGGCAGATGTTATCAAATTTACATTTCAAGCAAAAATGCCAAGCTGGATAACAATTTATTTCATCATAATCTGCAGTGGGTGGTGCTTGAAATGTCTTCTTTGTTTGTTTTTAAAAAAAATTGATTTCAATATGTAAATTATTTGTTAGTGTCACAACCCACCCTCAAAGCATGTGACAAAAAGAGGGAGACCACACATAGTCTGAGGATGCTGTTAAATGGCTTAATTAAATAAAGAAGCCAAAGATTGTCAGCACATCAGTGTGCTGTCTGAGTGCAGGGTGAGTGTATGTGTGTGAGTACAAAAACAAAAGAAAAACAAAATGCTCTGTCAGACAGCCAACTTGGGGAAAGGAAGGGAGCAGAAAGAAAGAGCCCTCACAAAGTTCTGGCATGGTTGCTTTGTAGCACTCGGAGCCCCATCTGCTCAGGTGTGCAGCATCCTAAACTGGGTCAGCTCCACCCACCAATTCCCTGGAAGAGAAACACAGGCAGCAAGAAAAACAAGGCCAGCCCTATTGCTGTCACACCTGGGACGTCTAATCTGAGAGTCATGCAAGATTATGAACAGAAACTTATTGTACTGTAAATATAAATAGTTAAGTTACAAAAAGACTGTGCTGGGTCGAATGTATGTTTTAGAAAATATCGCAAAATAACACTTTATATTTAGATGGTAAAAATGTTTCCTATAAAGTGTAAACATCACCATGTCACGTCACACACACACACACACTATAATAATTACAGAGAATACCCGACAGTCAAAACGACCCCTTAAAAGCAAACACTTGGCAACACTGGGAAGGAAAAACTCCCTTTAAACAGGAAGAAACCTCTGGCAGAACCAGGCTCAGGGAGGGGCAGTCATACGCTGCGACCGGCTGAGGCTATTCAGCTCTCCTTAATACATTCATGGTTTGAGTCCTGGTGTGATCGTGCCTCAAACCCTGAGGTCTAAGTTGTCATCGGTGATAACCCCAGCCCTAGCCCTGACCCTATCCCTTGGCAGTAAGAATATGTAACTTTTGTTTTAAATTGTTCGCTTAAGTCTTGGCAATCAGGGAACAAAGAAAGTAATCATTCTAACTGTCAGACATCAAAAATGATTTAATTTTTTTCCACAGAAGTCCTTTATGCTCTTCTCCAAAACAAAGAGTTTTGGAGCCTACAGGTGTAAATTGGGGTAGTGGCGGGGTTGAAACAGTACAGAGTAATGCAGTCATTGCTCTCCTTCAGTATAGTATTTTAATCTCAAATGGGGCCCGCAACAACTGTTTCCTGGGGGAAATATCTGGCTTGTTAGCTGTTAAATGTCTGGCTTCTACCTGTTTTTACGGAAAAAAAAAAATCATAATTTGTTCTAAGAGAGTTCTTTCTTCCCACTGTCACCAAGTGCTTGCTGATAAGGGTTAGGGTTTTCTCGCTAACAATGCAGGACTTTACCTTACAATATAATGCACAGTGAGGCAACTGTTGTTGTGAATTCATGCACTATGAATAAAACTGAAGTGAATTGAATTTTTAACTAAACAGTTATTCAGGAAGTGTCTGTCTACAGTATTTCTGAAGCAGTCCTGGTTGTTGAAATGACATTTATTACTGTTTGCTTCTTTAAAAGCTCACTTTTCGACTCAACATTTTTCTCACTTGTAATGACAATGATATGATTCAATATGTGGTGGCCGCTCGATAGTTTTTAGATGACTATTTACTTGGTGTTGATTGGAAGACATAGATTGTCCATCTGTGTATTTATTTTCTCATCACTGTGGTCAGTGACACTGTGATTGCACGCAGTTTAAATTCTTTTGCCGTGCTCAATCTGCACAGCAAAAGAGATCTTGATAACAGCTCGATAGTCTCTGACAAGCAGCCAGGCTCTATAAAAGCATCAACCTGTCTGTGATGTGCACAGCAATATATTTCACTGGTGGCTCTTTGACTCCACTCACTTGATTCTTGGTGTTGCAGATGCTCTGGTCTAATGATTTTTGCTTAATTATGAATCAAAATAGGTAGGATTTTGACATGTATGCACTGTAGCTTGATCAAATATACTATACATTATGTAATGAGTAGGATGGATTTTTAAATTAGGCTACCATTAGAAAATGATCATATTAGTTAAGTCAGTTTATTTATGATACACTTTAAAACTGTTTAGAGAAAGGCATAAACAAACAATGAGGGAATCATAATTCAACTGATCGTATTCACATACAGTAAACACATTTGTAAGAGACCTAACTGAAAATAAGTGCCTGAGCTCAGTAAGACTGTTAATGCACTGAATTAGACGGCGTGGTAGATGTTCAGGAGCAAGCAAAAGGTCTTTAAAAATAATCCTGAATTGCAAATAGCAACAGCTGTAGCATGTAGAACACCTGATAAAGGCCAGAAGCCAAAAATGTTTTGGTCAATAAAGTTGTTCCCACAGGTGTTGCTGGACCTCCTCAGACTTTATCCCCTTCTCTGTTTAGCTGGTGGAAAAGATGCTGAGATGGGTGAAATATATTTGTGTACAAGTAACAGTCAAGAGTGCAGTGGCAGTATTTTGAACCACCTGCAATCATGATACATGATTATAGTGCCCAATCTAACAGAAAATGAAATGGTGTAAACCTGTCTGGATGTGATAAAAGCACAGATAACCTTTGAAAGACAGAAATGCTTTACCTTACAATATAACGTCTTAATTGAAAAAACAAGGACAAAAAAAACTAAACAATTGGCTTTGAAACCAGATCTGATGAGCAAATCTAATTCAAAGAAGCATCAAAAGTAACACCAAGGATCTTCACACGAGAGGTACAATAATCTGCCCCAGACCTGAGGTATGAAGTAATACAGTGGAATGAAACTGGTTGACAGCAAGTTGGATTCATAACCAAAATTTCCCAGAGTGAGGGAACTTTTGTCACTCATCTAAAAATATCTTAAGGAGTTTACGGAGGAGTCAGTGGCACCTTTCAGAGATAGTTTAAAGATTCATTTTGTAATTACCCTCTGCAGAATTTCTTTCATTTCAGTTTGATTTATATAGCGCCAACAACAGTCGCCTCAAGGCACTTTATATTGTAAGGTAAAGACCCTACAATAATAGAGAGAAACTTAACTAAAATAGCTGAAATTTAACTAAAACAATCCTTACCAGAGGCAGCATTCTGGTTGTGCATATGTTTAAATATTTTCAGCTGTGGGCTGCTGTTCTTTTGATATTTCTACCACAATTTCCTGAAGAGGATTTACCTTGCCACTGTTCTTGGTGACTTGCCTAGTTAAACAAAGGTTAGAGGCTGGTATAAGATAAAAAACATTTCATAACATAGTTTAACTTTGCATGATATCTCTTCAAAATGAAACACTGGTGTTTTGGACATAAAACCACAGAGAGTGTTTCTTCACATTCTGTTGTGTTTTTTGGAAGCTAGTTTTTAATGCAGGAATTTACAATAAGTACCTTTAAAAGATTTGTAAATTTTAGCTTTCTGCTTGATTTACATTTTTTATAGAATTCCAAATGTCCGTAGAAAGGGGTTTGTAGTTGATATTTTGAGATGTTTTCAAATAACTAAACTGTATGAAAATCACATCAGCCAATGCATATTTTATGTTGCATATACAGTATAGCACAGTGTATAAAACTAAATAAATGTTGTTAATATTTTGTAGGGCATTGACCTCAAAATATAAAGCATCTTGAGAGAAATAAATATAAAAAATATATAAGATATTGTACAACACCATTTCCTAAAAAGTTTAAAAAAAAGTGTAAATAAAAACAGAGTGCAATGATTTGTAATACCATAAACCCACATTCAATTGACAAACAAACAAACAAAACAAACAAAAAAAAACAAAAAAATCAAACGTTTAAATTAAGACAATTTATCATTTCATGAAAAAAATGCTCATTGAATTTAGGGTGTCAACACAACAGAAGGCTGGAAGTGGTACAAAAACCAGCTGGAAGAACAAAATTGCACAGAATTGAATTAATTGGCAACAGGTTGGCAACATGATTGGGTATAAAAAGAGCATCTTAGAGTGGCAGAGTTTCTCAGAAATAAAGATGGGCAGAGGTTCACCAATCTGTAGAAAACTGTCTACAAATCGTGGAACAATTTCAGAATAATGTTCCGTAAAATTGTGAAGACTGAACATCTCATCATCTGCAGTATCATCAAAAGATTCTATGAATTTGAATAAATCTCTGAGTGCAAGGGACAAGGCTGAAAATCAATGTTGGATGCCCGTGATCTTTGGACCCTCAGGCACTGTATTAAAAACAGGCCTGATTCTGTCATGGAAATCCCTGCATTGGCTCTGAAAGACTTTCACTTCTCTGTGTACACAGTTTGCTGTGCCATCCACAAATACAGGTTAAAGTTCTATCATGTAAAAAAGAAGTCATATGTGGAATTGATCTGGAAAGGCCACTGTCTTCTCTGGAACAAAGCTAATTTAAAATGGACTGAGGGAACCATTTTGATTGGTCAGTGGTCAGACGAATCAAAATGTGAAATTCCTTTTTGAAAATATGGACGCCATGTCCTTTGGATTAAAGAGGAAAGCACCCATCCAGTTTGTTATCAGCCCTCATTTCAAAAGCCTGCATCACTGATGGTCTGGGGCTGCATCAGTACCTATGGAATTGGCAACTTGCACATCTGGAAAGACACCATCTGCAAAGACACCACATAGGCGCCCATCCAGACAACATCTTTCTTCAGGAAAGGCCGTGCATACTTCAGTAAGACAATGTGAAATCAAATATTACAGCCATTACAGCTGCAGGCCCTCACAGTGAAAGAGTCCAGGTGGTGAACTGGCCTGCCTGCAGTCCAGACTCCACCAACTGAAAACATTTGGTCCATTATGAAACGAAAAATACAACAAAGAAAACCCAGGACTGCTGAGCAGCTAAAATCGTATATCAGACAAGAATGGGGCAACATTCCTTTCCAAAAAGTCCGGCAGCTGCTCTCCTCCCAGATGTTTACAGACTGTTGTTAAAATAAAAATAAAAATGGCCCTGTCCCAACTTTTTCTAGATGTATTACTGCATTACACTTCAAAGTGATCATATATTTTCCTTAAAATGGTACACATTCTTTAAAATTTTCTTTAAAAGTTTAAAATTTTGATGTTTTCTATGTTCTATTGTGAATAAAATATGGATTTTGGAGATTTGCATTTTATTGCATTCTGTTCTGTTTCCCACAATGTCCCAACATTTTGGGAATTAGAGTTGTATATAATATATAAAAATATATATTTGATTTCAAAGTTGTGATATGATTATGATATCATATGGTACTGCATTATTCCTGGTATTACCAATAAACAACACAAAGTAGCACTACAATGTTCTTTGTTAATAGTGTACTTAGCAGTATTTGAGCTGCATCACTCTACATGTGGGTTGTGGGTTTACAAGTGTTATTTTAATTCTTTTTTCTATTCAGGCCTAACATATGTCAAGTCATATATCATTAAAAAATTTATCATCCACATCTAGCTCAGATACACCTCGGGGGTGGACTTTGTGATAGTAATTGGACAGGCTGATTAAAACATATGGAGGCATGATGTCTTTAATGAGCCCTTGATGATAATGCTACAGTTTGGGTAAAAGTAATGATACTGGCATTACAACTGGCTCACCCGTTGGCTAGAGCTCAATTACATGGCATGATATGATGTGTTGACTGGCTTCCAGGTCCCATTATGTGGTGTTAGAGACCAGATGAACCAACGAGGAGCATCTGCCAGGGTTCATTCCGCCTGTGACAGTTTTTATTTATGCTGGAAACACTTTTTTGCCAAACACACATCATCCTCATTTGAAGGAGAAAAATGAAAACTAATAAAACTGTAACATGAAAGCATCACTCATAAACTGTAAGTCTGTTTATGACTGATATAGATGATGGTTTTCCTAGACTGTAGTTTATTTAATATGCTCAGAACTGGAGTCCCTTGTGCCATTTCATGGTGAAGACTGTAAAATTGACACGGACCTTTCAAAGGATGACTCGTTGCATTTCTTCCCCCCAGCTCACTGAATAATTCCCAAAGACATAATAATGACTGACTGGGGTGGAATTCAATTTCCTGATTATTTTGTTATTATTATAATTACAATATGTCCACACGGTAAATGGATTACATTTAACATAGTGCAGTTAAGAAGCCTTACATCAGAGGCAAAAGAAATGACCTGACATTTCCATAATGGCTTACTGTTACTGCACGAGTCATTTTTTTCCTTTTTTTTCCTCATTTATAGTTGCTGTCATTCCGGCTGCAGCATACAAATCCTCCCTTTTTCCCCTGGAAAACTCATAATTCCTAAGCTCACTACAAAGGGTGTAAATTGAAGAGGCTGCTCTGCGTCCTTTGTGCAATTTCCCCAATCAGGAGTGGCCTAGTTTTGAAAGTCAGGAACAGTTTCTAAAAGCGTTCAGTCTCCCAACTTCTAGAGATTCTTTCACTGACTTTGAAAGGAGTCAGTTTGTCCTCATGTAAAGGGAAGTCCAGTTCACTCAAAGTGCTTTTTCACAGCGTTTTCAGCATCTGTCCATGACTTGTCACGGTGCTGCTGTGAGCCAAGCCTCTGCACCACTTTGCCTTCTCCAGAGTCCTGTCTTTTAAACCATCAATGCATCATTTGATGATCACCTTTTGCTGCTGCTTTTGGTCTCTGGCATGCCTACTCCTTGCCAGTAGGGGGCAGGAGTGATCCATATTTGATATTCTGCGTTATCTAGTGGCTTCTATCTAATTTGGGGCAGAAGGTGTAGCGGGGAGGATGCTTTTAAGCTCCACTGCCTCGATAGACCCAGATGCATGCAGGGAAAGTCTGCTGCTCCCAAGGTCAGCCATCTGAGGACCAGCACTGACCGCAGCCACATCTCCTCTTCCACTGATGACCGCTGGACTAATTGGCTATGGGTTGCCTCTGCGACACTGAAAGTGAAACTGAAGTGAAATGACAGCCCCTCTGGATTATCTGAGATGCAGCTTTTTAAAGGTCCCATATGGCAATTGTCAGAGGCGAGGCTGTTTGAGGGGAACTCTCCATATCCTATTTCATTAGCCTTGTCTGCTGTTGTGGATGAGATGTAATGTGGTGGCAAAGTGCATCTCAACATCCCCTTCTCCGATGGTAGCTGTCATATCACCACCAGGGCAAATAAGCTTAGTCATGGGTATTGAGCTTACTCCCTCACTTGCTTTTGTGTGTGCTGATTGATGGCGCGTAATCTATTAAGAGGATTTGGTGCTAGTTTGAAATTGAGGGCAGAAGTGTCTGGGAATTAGCTTTCTTGATGTCAGGAAGTTCTACAGGAACAAGAGGTGAGGGCGACTTCAGTGGTGATCTGGGAAAAACTCATTAGCTGGGAAAGCTGTTTAGTAGCAACAAACAGTCTATGTATCCACAGATAAGGAAAGCAGAGAGGACACATTTTGATTCATCACAAACTATGGTAGAAATGGATATTTCATCACTTCCCAACAATCAGACTTTAATTATGTAAGAGAGTATGAGCCAAAGAAAAATAGGAACTTCTGTAATCAAACCTCCCCTCCTGAAAAGGTATGAACATATTCAAATTACTCATGATAACTACAAATGTTTCATACATTTCACAGTGTATTAAACAACATATAGCCTTACACCCACATACATGTACACTGATTAATTATATGATTTTTGACACACATGATATAAAGTACCAGTCAAAAGTTTGGACACAAGTAAAACTTTTGACTGGTACTGTATATATAATAAATATCACACGATACTATCCATCCATCCATTCGCTTCCGCTTATCCTGTTCAGGGTCACGGGGGGGCTGGAGCCTATCCCACCAGATACCATGTTCAATTCTATTTTATTTAAACAACATCCATTTGCAGTAGTCATCACAAAGTAATTTATACTTCAATGTAAAGATCCTGTAATATTAAAGAACAAACCCCAACAGTCAGACAGTCCCCTATGAGCAAGTAAGAAGGGTGACTGGCAGGGTGTAGGTGTTGATTGCCTGGATCTTGTTCTTCCCATTCAGCTGACTCCTCAGGACTTGTCTTACTCTCTGCAGGTACTTGGCAGTCAGGTTTCCTAGTGACCTCTTCATGGTTCCCATTTTCCTGTGGGATTCCAAGGTGCTCGTAGCTATCCTGAATGTCTTGGAGGAGTGCACAGACCTCAACATGCTAACCAGTGGTATCCTGACTGCTGTATTAAATTTTTCTAATTTAATACTCTTGCTTCTCCTGAGATGTCTTCTTTTTCCAGTTAACATTTTTTGGGGAGTGTTTCTGTATGCAAATGGCTGATTTGAGAACAAAGGCTGTTATTTGCTTGACAAATCGTAAAGCCCCTTAAGGCAAATCACAAAGACTCATTTGCTCCAAATAAAGCTTTCAGTGCCACCATTGTTTTTCTTTCTGTGAAGTCACTTGGATGTGCAGGTGGTTGACACCATTCAGAAAGCAGGATCAAAGTAACTTGGATTTTACAGACAAGGCCCCTCACCTTTGGAACTTGTCTTCCCTTAAGATCTAAAGAATATTGGCTAATGTTGGACAAACATTTAATCCACTTTGAAACAATGTCTACACAGAAAGGTGATATGCTTCAATGGAAATTAGCTTTGCAATGATTTATTCAGCATTACTATTAATAACCCTAGACCCAAAGGTGGTGCAACAACACCAAACTACAACATATCACAGGTGATACAGGATTCTTCTCCTGACAGGCTGTCTGGTTGTTGTGCTTTGCCACATCTGCTGTTTCTGTGGCCTATGCCAGTGCGATAAAACAATAAAGATAATTAACACAAAAATAATTGCCATCACAGAAATATTAGACATGGTCAATATAAAGTCAGTAGAACTTGTGTTCCATCCACGTTTTTACAGACAACACAAATGGCCAAACCAGAACCAAACCAATCATGTGGCTGGGATAGAGTTAGAGCCATGTCAGGTTAGGCTGACACACACTGCACAGAGAACAGGAAGAGCAGCTGGTAGCACCATGTGTGCTGATGTACGTGCAGCTATACACACCAGTATGTTAGGCGCCTGTGAGCGAGGTAAAGGAGAAAATTACAGCAGAAAATGTTAAAAACTCGAGCGATGGTGTTACTGAACAAGACATTCCAACAGACACGGCCCAACGCTCAAAAGACGAGGATGCCGTTGAAAAGAAGGGTCACAGGAATTCAGTAGTGTCAAGATTTCTGGCTATTTAAAGTACAGTAAAGAAGCAGAGTACACTTTGAATTGTGTTGAAAGCATGTTTCCACAAAGGCAGGTAACAACAACAATCATCAGAAGCAGTGCCATCCTTTACAGCATGCACGATGCAAGACTTTACAGTTCGTGGTCAAGTCGCACATCTGATCCATATTTGAGCCTCACTGCCCACTTCTTTGAGACAGTACTGCACTTCTTTTGCCTTCCTTTCTTTTTTGACTGAACATCTCAGTTTTGTTTACAAGTGAAAGTTTTTTGAATTTGTACCGAGGGTACAGTGGTGTGAAAAAGTGTTTGCCCCCTTCCTCATTTCCTGTTTTTTTGCATGTTTGTCACACTTACGTGTTTCGGAACATCAAACCAATTTAA
>JASGAU010061186.1:0-10636 GCA_030220045.1 Australoheros facetus
TCTGCTCTCTCTTTCTAGTCCCTGTCAGTACTCTAGCTGCAGCATTTTGGATCAGCTGAAGGCTTTTCAGGGAGCTTTTAGGACAGCCTGATAATAATAGGATTATTCTAATATTAGAAATATTGCACAAATGCAAAAAAGCTGTCTTACATATTTGCTTAATATCTGCATTGAAAGACAAATCCTGATCAAAAATAACTCCAAGCTTCCTCACAGAGTTCCTGGAAGCCAAGGTAATGCCATCCAGACTAAGTGTCTGGTTCGACACCATGTAAGAAGCAGTAAATTAGAGGTCATCCAGGCCTTTATGTTTTTAAGACAGTTAAATTAAGACAATTAGTTAAACCTGCAGTTTAACTAATTGATGTGTGTCATCTGGCTTCATGGATAGATAAAGCTGAGTATCATATCATATTAAAAATTCTCATTTTTAATATTGAACATACTAAAGAAATTATATTTGACCCTAGAGGAATATGAGCAACTGATGGATGTACAGTAAACAGGTTTGCTCATATTTGGGCATCTATATGGATACATTTTTAAAGGGGAAGAACATGCTGACTTTTTATGTGAAAAATTTCTTTGTAGACTTAGATTGTGAGTTGCAAGGTTATGGGTACTTTTTAATCACAATATGCTGGAAAGTTTGATCAGATATGGGATGGCAGCCTGGTATGGATCGCTCACAGTAAAATTCAAACTGAGGATTGAGAAACTAGCAAAAATTGCCATGAAAATGGAAGGAAACAAAGAGTACCAGTCTCTCCAATCAAAGTACAAAATTATTGTTGTACACCAGGCTTACAGGATTAAGGATTCGTCTCATTTCCTTTTTTCCAGAGTACAAGCTATTACCTTCAGCATCTAATGTAATATTAAATAAGCACAGTTTAAAAGGTCTGTATGGCTCCAGACCTGCATTTGATTGTTGCTCGAGATGGATTTTTTTTTTTTTTTTAATTATTTACTTATTATCTTTTTCTCTCCATTGTTTTTATTATGTGAATGCAGCCTTGTAGCACTGTTTATCCAACACAAATTTCCCATTTGGGACTATAAAGTTTATTCAATTCAATTCAATATTACACACTGATTAAAAATGATCATAATTTCAGACTAAGGGTTGAGAGAAATTTAATTTAAAAACTGTTAAAAGTTAAAAAAGAAAACAAAAAGGAAACCCTTCATATCTGAGTGTACATATCAGTGAAATGAAATTACAATACAGAAAAATGTTCTACAGTTACAGCAGAAATAAATCACATTTTCTGTCAGTTCTAAGGATTTACATATAAAGACATTATAAAAATTATCTGGTCCTTACCAGATCTTAAAATAAGATAAATACAACCTCAGATTAACAACATTTTATACTGTCATTATTTATTTAATGACAAAGCTTTGGTTTTATCTGTCCAAAGGAAAATTGATCCACCTTAATTTGTTTGGAAATGGACTTATAATCCTTCCCAGACTGGTGAGCAACAACAATGTCTTCTTTAAGAGCACTGATGTCTTTCCTCCTTGGCATTGTATTAACACACACCTGAATGCTCCTGACCAACAAACTGCCAAAGATTTATAGAAGTGCTCACACTTGCTGATGATCAAATGATCAAGTGCATTGATTATCAGAACTTGGCTGCTACTTCCTCTCTTAGATTCTGTAGAAGCAGTAAGACTGTGCTAGGTTTTCACACACTGCTCCTGCATTTTGGCACAATTCATGTTAAATAAATAATGGCACAGTATAATATGTCATGTGCTGTTGTTCATCTGAGGTTGAATTTAAATCATTTTAAGGCTTGCTAAGGATCACTTTATTATTATTATGCCCTGATATGTAAATTACCAAGACTGTATTTTAACTGTTTCCATGGAATTCCCAAAGGGTCCCAGTAAGATTTTTTTTCCTCAACTACTTTTCTGATCTGTTGCCATACTTTGATATCTTACTATAAAGTAAACCACCAGTCTGTATTCCAGTTAGCTCATTATAAGCCCTTGTTAACCTAGCTCTGGCTGCTGCCAAAGCCTTTTGAAGGTGAAAATAGCTGCGATTATGACCAACAGATGAAGCTGCTGCTGTGACTGTGTCTTTAGCCACAGCTATGCTTTGGCTGTTATAATTAAGCACCTGCTTTGAATGTTACAAACCCACTGAGTGGCTGTTATCAGTTGTGATCACTCTCATAGATATGTCCAGTAGACACCCTCCTTTAACTACTGATACTGCAGAAGATGCTTAATCATCCATTTTATTCATTCATTAACAAAAAAGCAATCAGATTATGCAGCAGAAGAAAACTCTCATGGTCAAGTAAAATGTCACCCCAGCTGCCCCGTCAGCCTCACACTCAACACGTTCATATTTTCGCACCCATCCCTGTGATGAGGTCAAGAGTACTGAAAGGTCAAGGTGGCACTGACATCCTCACAGCCGTCTTCCACATTGTCAGCTCTGGAATAAAATAATCACCGTATCAACTGTCCCGTACACAGACAGGGGCTCGGTGAAGTGATGCAGAAATGGTCAAGCTACTTCAATTTACTTTTTAGCTTATAAAGTACGATTTTGAATTAAATATCACCAAAAGCTTGCTCAGGATCATCTGTGATGAAAGAGCTCTTTATTGCTGCATTAAACTTTCACACAGTATAAACATTAAGTGTCTTTCACCATCACAGTAGCCTCTGTCAAGGTGGCTATTTGCTAGCTAATAGCAACACTGCAAATTTAAGAACTTGAACCTGAACCTTAACAGTAACATAAGTCTCTGGCTGCTACAATACAGTCTGTCATCTGAATCTTTTTTCACCTTCTTTACAAACATCTGGCATGGAGATTTAAATCTATGCATTACTGATTGTGTCGTTAACCAACATGTAGGCCAACATTTCGCTTTCATTTAAACATTTTCACATCACGTTATTTCCATATTGTTAAATACCTACCACTCACACAAGTGTAAGATTAGCATTTCAGATCCTTAAGCCAAATCCTGAGGGGTATAGTAGCAAAGTGAGATTAATGACTCAGCGAGCTAGATCAAGCTTAAAGTCAAAGTTTTCTGTATCATCAAAGTGGCTTTTTTTTTTTAACCTGGTCACGTAACCTGGTCAGGAGCAGGCAATGTTCAGAGTTTCAGTTTAAAATCCGTTACGTTTTCACTAATTCTTTTATTTACTGCATGTTTGAAGAGCAACAATTTCTCTCTACCTAGAGATCCTCTGTTGGGGGGATATTCTTTATATGGACAACTTGTTAAGCCGTACCTTATAAAAACCACTGAATGAAGCATACCTACAAAGTTACAGCAGCACAAACTGTGCGTCACTGGAATTTCCATGTGACGCACAGTTGGTGATGCAGAAAATACATTTATACTTGTTTGTAATCTCCTGCTAAGTGTGCTTTGCACTGCTGAAATTGCCTCTACTAGAGCACAGATTATGAAATTGATCAAGAAACTTATCACAAGAATCAATCGATAAAATGGGGTCCCGTACAATGTTTGTGGAACGTTTCATTGGACTGGCCCACCCTTTAAGGAGACAATAGGGCACATACAGGCATGTATAAACTTGGCACAAAAGTAAGGAAATTTGTGTTTGATTGATTATTTCTTTGTGGTAACAATACTTCTTGGCACTAAATCTTATACCGTTGGAAAGCCTGTTTTCATGAAAAAAAATTAATAAAATGTCTCTGCTGGTGCCAAACACTGGCCACTAATGGAATAAATATTGAGTGAAAGTGAAAAGTCAGCAGTGAAAACAGAAAGTCCAAAAGATGAGGCTCAATTCATGCGACAGTCATGGGATTTAAGGAAGAATGTCACCAAATTCTGGGAGGAAAATAGACTTCCCAATTTTTTTACGTGTTCTGTAGGTTTTTGCATGACAGTTGATTTAAGTTTAAAGTTTATATCCAGAAACTGTCAGAGATGTTGCTACAGTTCATAAGTTTTTGGACAATTACACATTATTTGTAATTTTGCTTTGATTAAATCAAAGCGCAGATTTTCAGCATTAATTCAAGGAGTTCAACAAAAGTATTGCACTGATTGTTTAGCTATACAGGCCCCCATGTTCAGAGGTTGAACAGTGATTGCACAGTTGACTGACGAGCAGTTTCATGGACAAGTGAGGTCTGTTCTCTTGTTATTCCATCACAAATTAACCAGATAAAAGAGCTGGAGTTGCTGAATTTGAATTTGGTAGCTGTTCACTGAACTCTCAATAATGCTGTGAGGAAAAATTATCCACAAAAAAAAAAATCCATTCTTCACAAACTTATAGATCTAACCTAACTGTATATTGTGCTTTTCTCCTCTAACTGAGGACTGCATTCACACAGTGTTTTATACCTCTCACACAAACAGTCACACACTAAACTTGAGGCAATTTGAGTTTCAGTATTTTGCTCAAGGACACTTTGACATGCACACTACAGGAACTGGGGTTCAAACCACTGATCCTCCGATTAGTAGGCACCTTCTCTACCACCTGAGCCTCAGTTACCATTTGATTTATTTATTTTTTTATTTTTTATTTTTTTTATTTTTTATTTTTATTTATTTATATATAAATATATATATATTTTGCTCCAAGTCTTAATGCTTTACCTGATCTGTGTATAAATGTTTTCTGATTCCTGTGGAACAGAATAGCTGCTGAATGGAAAAAGAATCACTGAAACTCACTGTTGCAAATGGCTCCTGATTGCTACTGACAGATTGCTTGGATCTGTTTTCAGTGGGGTTTCTGAGAGGACTGTACGAGGCAGGTCATTCCATGTGGAGGTACAGTGGGCTCTCTGGTGATGGTTTTTTGGCCCAGAGTAGGGACTGCCATATCGATTTTGTCCCCCTCTTCAATCCATTATCGAGGCTCTGTCAAGACAGCCAGGAAGCCTGTGGTTATCTGATTTCCCATTTTATAAGCAGATTGAAAAACAGCCACCAAACTTTGCAATTATAATAGGGTGGTCTCGGTATCAGTGTGCTCCCTTGTGATACTCACGTTTTTACTTGATTTTTTTTTCTCGTATACGCAAACACACCTGAGAGCTGCTACTGTTGTTCTTGTATTGTTGATTTGCAGAGCAGAGCAGTAAGTGACTCCTATACGCCTGCAGCCCGGTGTCTTAATTACACTCCTAAGTCTGATAATTACTTTATAATGACTTTGCTTTCCCTTTGCTCTCTTTGCAGTTATATTATTCTGATGAGGTACTTTTCATAGCTTGGAGTAATTCCTCAGAGTGTAACCAAACCAGAAATCAAAGTGTCTTACTGGGCTTCCAAGCTGCAGGTCCTTTTTAGAAAGTCTTTTTTTTTATTTTATTTGATGATATCTAATTTGTTCCCACAAGAAAATCCATTAAAAGCAATATTCTTAAAGGAGCAGTTTAGTATTTTAAAAATGCTCCAGTTTGTATTCTTTTTGCTTTGTTCAACCTGCAGTTAATTCACTTTTGCTTCTCAGACCAGCTCTTTAAAAGAGACTGTAGTCTGGATTGGATTTGGGTGTCCAGACAGCACCAATCAACCTGACTGGAGTCACAGTTAGCTTAGCTTAGCATAAATACTCTAGACAAGGGGAGATGGCGAGCTAACAGTTGACAAGAACAGTAAAGTTCATCAATTAAAATGTATTGTGTTTGTTTCATCTGTACACAAATAGAATAATGGAAAATGTCTGTGTGGAATTTAAGTACATGGTTGTTGCCCACACTGAGGATTAATAAAGTGACTTGTATAATCATCTTTTGCTTTTACATCTCCCCAGCAACACTTTCCAGTTCTTCATAGTGGATCCCAAAGCATTCCCACACCGGATGAGATCTAAAAATCACTCCAGCAAGTTCTGGATCTCCTCCCAGTTGGTGATGCTCAGAAATCCTTCAAAGCGAGGCATTCTAATCAGATACTGAACCTCTTCCACTGGCTGCTTTTGACACGGAGGTGCAGGAGCTCTACTCCAAGATCCGCCCAGATGTTCTGGCTCCTCTCTCTGAGCCCAGCCACCTTACAAAGGAAGCTCATTTCAGCTGCTTGTATTCATGATCTTATGTTTACTAGTTACTAGTCTAATTGTGTTTAAAAAAAAAAATTAGCTCAACAACAAGAAGATTGCCAGTGAACAACACTGTGTCATAATTAACCAGAACAGGTGGAGGAAAGAGGGTGGGGCAGTAGACAGACAGGGTAAGAGTTCTTCTGGTAACAGGTGAGGAGTAGACAGGCAGGTGAGTATAATGCCTCTTTTCCACTAGTACCCATTCGGCATGACTCGACACAACTCGGTTTTGTTTGTTTTCCATTGCAGTTGAGTACGGACTCACAAGGTGGCCCGGAAGTCCTGAGATGTCATTTGTATGCGGCACAAACACAAACGGTCACTCCGTCTAGCTCCCTCTGGATTCTGTCATCAGCCACCAAGCACAAAAAAAACCGGCTGTGTTGGTTAGTGTGTAGCCATTTCCCTCGTTGCCAGGTTTCAAAATTGGCAGGTTTGATTCTTATGAAGGAGCTGCTCTCATGACTCATCTAGTGACTTAAGTAATAAGTGGCATGTATTCTGCAGACGTCACATTTTTGGGTCACCTCAGCTCACTGCAGCAGAGTAGATACTAAAAAAGTACCTGGTACTAGGTACTACCACCTAATGTCGAGTTAAGCTGAGTAGGTACTAGTGGAAAAGCAGCTTAAGGGGAAGGGGCAGGTTGTTCTCGCAAACAGTCCGATTTCTTTTCCTCTTCATTTAAGCACAAGAAGCGGGTGAATATCCAGAAAAAAAAGTAACTTTCCTTCTTCAGGGGAGCCGTATAATCCAATACTACATTTAGCATCAGCCAAGGAGTCCAAGAGTCACACCAGGAAGGAACTAGAGACAGACAAGAATCCAGAATTAGTACAAAAGCATTAGTAGATTAAGCACACAGAACAACACTTGAGCTTGAATACCACTACTGAAGCAGCAACAGTCTGGCAGAGAATGGAGGGATAAACTGGTCTGGAGATAATTTGGGAATGGGAAACAGGCGTGGAAGTGAGTCCTACAGCTCCAGGAGGAAGAATGGCTTCCAAGCCACTGGCTTTGAACCTACAGAGGCAGAGCGGGCTAGAGAAAAGAGAGGGAGGAGAGAAGTCAGGTCAATGTAACTGTTGTTAATGAAGAAATAGTACAGCATGATACTAACTGAAATCCTGGTTTGAGTCTCAGGGAACACACAAATCCAGCCTCAGGGGGTCACAAGCCCATATAAATGGGAGGACAGAGGATTATCTGGAGTAAAATCTGTGCTAAATCAACATGTGGATCCATCCATTGAGGGGACCCCCTTGGGAAATAAGGTAGCAGCCTGAAGCACAACCTTCTGCTTTTACGAGAATATTATTATCTGCAGATCAATGACATGATACAGGAAGGGAAAAACTCTTACACAAATAAATATCCTATTTTATGAACTTTGAAATATTACCAGTAAAATATGTGACAGGCGATACTCATCTCCATAGATGCCGTTTTCTTTTATAGCGTATCTCACTGATGGCCAGCTCTGCAGTGATACCTCACCAAAGTGGAACATGTCTGAGGCTTTATGTGCCTACTGTAAGCGAGCCCATTAGCTTCAGTGAACAAGCCATATCAATAATCCTCTGTGAAACCCTGCATCCAAATCTATTTGTTCCAATTATTCATAAGAGTGTTAATTGCTGAAAGAAGTCCGATCTTTTTTTCTTTTTTTTTTGCGTAGGTCCATGTGCAAATCTGTTTGAGGTGGCATGCTGTAACAACTCCCACTCATCCTCTTGTGTTCAAGTGAAGAGAAAAATGGAGAAAAATGGAGCGATTTCAGCATCAGGATACTCTAAACAATGTCCCTGTGATTCTGCTTCATTAATGTTACTGTATTTTGCACTTTACCTCCATCATGCTCACTGGGTTTCAACTAGAGACACAGCTTTTGTGTAGTTTTTGCTCTCAACCACCAAAGACATAAAAGAGACCTGCAAGTCATAAAAGAACATTTTAAATCTCCATCTTGCTGCCATTAACTTGTCCATTATTTCCTGTTCTGATGACAGATAATCGTTCACGGTTACATTTTGCTGTGTCTCACTGAGGGACCAAATCAAAGTCACACTGAAGCAACAGCAAAAGTGAATCTACTCAACCTTGAGCAACCATATTTTTTTTATAACTGTGTTAATGTCTCCTTAAATAGGGCCTTTCACTGTCAATAGAAAGTCATTCATCTTGTTGAGCTGATTCACACACAATAGTGGACATACAGGAAAGTAGTGACGTCTGGTGTTGCGCAGTGAGTTTTGTGTTAAACGTGTGGTATAGATGACCTCAGTTTGTGCGTCTTGGTCAACTTTTTTAATGGTTTACACCATGGACTGGTTTGTTTTTCATACCAACATACAGTCAGTAGAAAAAATATGAAATTTTACTGTTCAGCAGTTTTGCTTCTTTTTCCAGTGCATTTGACTGAATCTTTTCAAAGTTCTCAAATGGAGCCATTATGTAAACTGATGCAACAGATGTAACATTTTGAGAAATTGAATTATTTGCTTTCTTGCAAATGGATCCAATGCAACAGACTGCCATGTTAAACAGAAAAGTCCTCCTAATATTTGGGAGAAGCCAATTAACACACACGAGGCTGACAAAATATTAGCTTTACTAAAGTAACTTCAAATATTTACCCTCACAAGATTATTAGACTGGTTTATCATAAAGGCTCCTGGGGGGGATATTTACTCATCACTCCCCAAGTCTATATGCAACACTAACACCAAACTAACTGCATTTTGATGTAACAATATCTAACAAATCAAGCATTTCAAATGTTAGTTTTCTGAATATTTTAATGTTAATGTAACTCTTGGCAGAAAAGCAAATATGTATATTTCCCAAATGTCAAAATATCACATCTCTGTTCTAAGTAATTAAAGCACTGGAAAAGAAACTGAGACATGAGATGAAAAGAAGAATGACATCCTGAGTCAACGATGCAGTTAGTTCAGCTTTCGGGAGTCTCAGAACAGCAGAGCAGCTACAGTAGCAAATGAGATGAATGAACCTGTCATGCATGTTAAACAGACAATAGTACAAAAAGAAAAAAAAGATTCTCAGCAAACGAAGCTTCCCTCCTGGATTAGAAGTGTCATCTTAACATTGTCAGATTTGTACAAGTGCATTAAAGTATCTGCACACAAGTCATGTTCACTGGCTATACAAAGATAATCTTACAAACATTTTGCTGAGCAATGGTTGTCTCTTTTTTTTCTTGCAGCCTACACAACTGAAACCTTGTGACTCACTTACAGAATGTCAAGCCTTTCTGAAAGTGTAATGAGTGTCTCATTTGATTCTGCCTTAAAGAGCTAATCAAAGGTCATGTTTCTGCTTCGCACAGATGTGCTGGGATCCCCTTCAGTTTACTGAAAGCCCA
This sequence comes from Australoheros facetus, assembly GCA_030220045.1. NCBI lineage: Eukaryota > Metazoa > Chordata > Actinopteri > Cichliformes > Cichlidae > Australoheros > Australoheros facetus. The sequence continues at coordinate 9,476 of JASGAU010061186.1, forward strand.
GCAGGGGAAGTATTCATGAAAAACACTCCACTACCTTTCATAGTGGGGTTAAAGATATTTGTCTTTGATAACAGCTAATTATCAGCTAAGGAAAGAAAAGTTTGCATACAACTGGGGCTTTGTTGAGGGGGGCTATGATTCAGCAAAGCAAAGACTATGAAACCAATACTATGCAGAGATATTTTAAACATTAAAGCCTGGAAAGGTCCACGAGGGCTGCCTGGAAAGACAGATGACAGAGTGCTTACTGAGAGGGCTTCGGGCATAATGTCAGACATAATGTAACTCAACAACAAGGCCTCTGCTCAGATCTCACTCCTGATGGTGCTCCACGCCATTTCCATTCACCTCATCATATGCGATGTTTACGAAGATCAGACAGAACTACCAAAGCCGACGCATTTCACAGGGTCACGGCCTTTAAGCTCTATTGGGCACTAAGTGCTGCATGCCCTATTTTGCAGGATAAAGAAGTCATAACTTTCCATATAGTAAACTGAGTTTCTTTCCATAAAAAGATGAAAAGTAATTTGCAGTAATTAAAGTGTAATCACTATACAGTGAAAAATTAATTTGGGCAGCATATGAGACTAAAGTGACGAGCATATTCTGGGTAAGAGTGCATTTTGTGCACAAACTAAATTCTAAATGTGACGGAAGTAGCTGGAAATAATGTATGTTTATCCAGCGTATTAGACTTTCAGCTCACACATTTTAGTTTATTGTTCAAAACTACATGTTTTCTTGAATTAAATCAAAGTTTATTTGTCACATGCATGGTCATACAAGGTACAACTAGCAGGGAAATGCTTTGACAACTACCCTTACACAATAACACAAGATGAATGTAAATAGAATAATTTAAAGAATATAATCAAGATAGGCTCAGAATATACACTAAGAGAAAATGAAAGTTGAATAATTAACAAAATATAGTCAAAATAAAATATAATATAAAATGTAACAAATATATACACTAAATATATAATATATATACACACTCAAGACAGGGTGGGAGGAGGTGTAGGGTGCACATTACAGTGCAAATAGCATGACATGATTGTCCAGGTCAGCAGGAGAGTCGGTGAATGATGAATGGTGTGTGTGTGTGTGTGTGTGTGTGTGTGTGTGTGTGTGTGTGTGTGTGTGTGTGTGTGTGTG
>JASGAU010061298.1:0-19018 GCA_030220045.1 Australoheros facetus
GTTCAAAATAATTTTTCAGTTTCAAATTTTTTTTTTTCGAACAAACTTTATGGCCCCAATTTAGCTCCATATTTGTGGAGCCAAGATAAGTGTCACCCTGTCTCCAGTTTTTATGCTAAGCTAACCGAATACTCACTTGGCTGCAGCTTCATTTTTACCATGGAGAGCTGTATCAGCCAAATCTAACTCCCAAAATGAAAGCAAATAAACACATTTCCAAAATGATTTAAAATTATGAAACTGCAGTACAAGCTGCGGTATTTTATCCGAAAATTCAATCCCAACATATTTTAAGACCGACATTTGATGATATAAAAATCTGATATTCCAATATATTGGCTGACATTTTTTTCTTTCAGAGACACCAAATAGAAACAAATTTTCCTGATGTTTTTTATGTGTAGTTATTAATTTACTTGTTTGCGCTCTGCCCAATTCTGCTCGGATCACCTGGTTCTTGAGTTTATGGTATTTCAAACATGTGTTGCTAAAAGGGAACTTGCAGAGTGCCCTCTGGTGGACAAACTATGCAAAGTCAACGCTCATCACTAAGAATGTGCGTAACTACTCAACCCAATGTTTAAAAGTCACTTCCCTTGCTAGTTAAGGCCAGAAATACTAGTTGGTTAAATGTATTATTCTTATTTTATTAATGTATAATGGCAGTTACCGGTTCAAAGACTTTACAACACCACCAGCCACCACCTGAGGCTACAGCCCTGATGTGTCCCGCTCTCCGTTCTCTCCATAAATGGAAGTTGTAAATTAGCACGATGGAAATTAACTTATACAGCTCTGCTTTATTTTGATTTAAAAATTAATAATAATAACAATTAAAAAATAATAATAAGTAAATAAATAAACTAGAATTTAACTAATCAATGTGTAACCACATTCTGCACTGGGATGTACCATTTAAGAAATCAAGGCTATGCCGCTAGCAATGCTAATATTAGACTAACTTGGCAAATTCATCTGACACTGTGTGTGCTACACAGCACAAAGTGCTGAACATTTGAGCAACAATTATAATTTGATTAATAAGGAACACAATTAATGCTTTCATATTGCTCCTAAAATACAAATGAAATATTTGGTTGGCCAATTTTTAACTTTGCCTGTTTAAATCATGTTCAGTTTTAAATGTTATCTGAGGATTTTTGGTCTTTAGACTACTTGACTAGTCTGATTCTTTTCTCCTCTTTAAATGGCTTGCAAATTAGCTGCTAGGAACATCCCCACTCGAAACATAGTTGAACTGTGTTTCTCTTGCTTTTTAAATTTTCATTTGTCAACCATTATACATGACGACACTGAAAGTAACTAATATCAGCCGATAATATCGGCTTGTCAAAAAAATCAGTCAGGCTCTAGTTAAAAGTGTAATTATTTAAATAAATGGCAACAGTAAGTATTACAGTGGACATGCTTCAGCTCAAAGACTCAGAAACAGATGAAACTAAGGTCACCATATTAAACATAGTTACCCATTTTGTTCCATCTGGTCCAGTGATAAACCTTTGACCAGCAGCCTTGCTGGTTCCATGAGAGGAAGACGACTCTTTATCATTTGTTGCTGTCAGATTGGGTCGTCCATTTTTACCTGATCATTGCAAAATAAAAGCAGAGTCATCATGTTAAAAAAAACTATTTAATGTCACAGAATTGTGTTTTTTAAATCAATGTAAAAATTTGGTCAAGGCGATTCTTTTGAGTAAAACTTTAAATCACATGCAGATACAAATTGATGTTACCATTTCCATTGCCAGGTTTGATTCCTCTGCCATTATTTTGTTTCCCTCTAAGGATGGAATAGCGAGGCCTACTCCCATTGTTCCTAAAGCTGTCTCTAGATGAAGATGAAGATGATGAGGATGATGTAGAATGGGAATTGCCTCCAATCAATCCCCCTGTCCTTGTCACAGCAGTGCCACTGCTAATGTCACGATCCGAGGTCAGCACGGGTTGGGGTAAATTTGAAGAAGAAGCGAAATCAGATGATGAGGTAGAGTCAGCTGTTGAAGAACTCAACCTAGAGTTTGGTGCTGGTTGCATTCTTATGGGAAGCCTAGACCCACCAAAGTGCCTGTTTGGTAGGAGAGGAGAGCGAACCCTTCCATTCACCCCTACACCAGGACGACGCTGAGTTGGAGAGACTCCAGAAGTAGTGCCAGGTCTGGTCCTAGATGAAGTTTCTCCTGTATCCACACTTGCATTATCTTCTGCATTTTTGTTGGTCTCTGCTGGAGTGATAGGAGGCTTATTCTGAGCTACTATGGGGTCTGCAACTTTATCATTTTCCCCACTGATTTCTCCATTCTTTTTACTGAGATAATCCTCATTGTTAATTTTTTCATTAGTAATTTCTCTGTGGCTGGGCTCACTGGAGTCTCTGCGTCCACTTAAGGAATGATGAGGATCAGAATTTGAAGAGGTCGATGGTGAAGAGGAAGATGTTGAAAATGAGGTAGTTTGGTCTCTAATGCCACTAGTTTCTATATTTTGATTGGTCAGTGATGGTTTAACTGAATTTGCTCCAAAACCATTCTTTAGTGAGTCATGAGTAGAACGGGTATTTGGATCTTCACTGGTCTCCTGTACTGTAGCTCCTGAGACCCTTGTAGTCGTCCCCCTCAAAACTGATCTGCCAGTCCCAACAGAGGATGATACCCTGGTCAAAGGAACCCTACTATCCTGTCTCGCAGATGGTATCCTTGTATCTGAATTGAATCTGCCAGGGTAACGACTAGCTAGCCAAGGGAATCTTTCAGCAAATGAAACGCTGATTCTGGTACGAGAAACTGCTGGTTTTTCTTTAGTTCCTTCATCCCCTTCCTCATCCTTCTTCATCGGCTTCTCTGTGGGTTGTGTTCTAGTAGTTAAAGTAGGCACCTCAACTTTGGTTAATTCTCTTTCTGTGTTTTTGTAATTAGTGTCATCATTTCCCTCTGCGTGTGATGTGTCTCGCTCAGGTGACGTGTGCGAACTCTGTGAGTTGTGTGAACTTGCAGAGCTTTGTGAAGTTCTTTGAGAAGATCCTGATGTATCTGCAGTGGAAGGGTGGTTTGTATTTCTCTGTGAAGTGAATGGATTTGTCACTTGCAAAGATGTTGAGCCATGAGACCTAGATTCTAATGTGGAGCGTGACTTGTCAAAATTATAGGAATCTGAGGTATCTTGGCTATTGGAAGAGCTCCCTGAATCTGAATTTGATGTTGATGGTTTTAAAATATCTGACTTTTTGCTGTTTTGAGTCTTTTCTGGTAAAGCGGCCTGTGATGTTGTTGAAGTACGTATGCTTGAAGTTACTTGACTCTGAGTTCTGCTTGGAAAACTTGACTGTGAGGTGACAGGACGTTTTTGACCATTCAACATTCGGGTTGAATTACCTCTTAACAAGCTTCCAGGGTATCTTTGGCTTAAACCATATCTAGAACCAAAACCACTGGTGCGTTCTACTGAAGTAGAACCTCTACTTACAGGTGTAATGTGTGTCTGCCGTGAATTGTTTGGTTGTGCAAATGATGTGGAGGGTTTTGCATGTGTTATGCTGGACTTATCATAAATGATTTTTGACTCTGGATATGTGAGAGCTACATAGTCATTTCTGCTTGCTGCAGATTCTTGAATAAGTGAGGTAGAGGACAATGAGGTTGTAGAAGGGGATGATAAGGAAGATGAGGAGGAGTCCAAAGAAGTGGAAGAAGAAGAAGATGAATTGGGAGTAGAAGAAGAAGAATATGATGATGATGATGATGATGATGATGATGATGATGATGAAGCAGAAGTGGATGAAGATGACCCAGTGGATGAGGAGGAGGAAGTATTCTTGGATCCTGCTTTTTGATGGACCCTGATCTTTACTGGCCTTCTTTTTGGTGGATAAAGACGACCAGATGTAGGTTTAGTTGGAGAAGGTGTCAAAACTTTGAGGCTGGGGGTTTCAGTAGTCAGGGGCTCTACCTCATATTTTTCTTCATCCTCAGATTCAGGGGAAACATCATTATCTGGTTCTTTAGGCTCTGGTATAACTTCCATAGGTGTTGTCTCTTCTGCTAGAGGTGGTGTTGTGGGTATTTTGTCTTCCTCTTCTTCATTGTTCTTAGCTCTTCTTCTTGCAGAGCCTCTGTTTGCTGTATTCCTGATTGACCCCCTGACAGAAGAGAAGATGCTGTGATAGGAGCGTGTCTGGGAAAGTGGACGAAAAGGCTTATTGACCGGTGCTTCATGGAGTGGCTGGGTTTGTGTGGTTGGTTCTTCTGGCACTTCTGTTGATTGGAGGTTGGGTTCATCATGGTCGGTACCCTGTTTGGAAGGCGTAAGTTCAGTCCTGCGGTTGTCATTGTTTTTTGAGAATGCTGAGGCTGCACTGCTGCCTGTCAGGAGACAAAAATGGTAATGCAATGATAATTTAGAATGCACAAGTCTCAGTCTCACATGCACACATAATATCTCAGCTGCAGTAGCGGAAAAAATAGGATGCCAATCTCCTTTCGGTATTCAGCAAATGATTGACCAATTAGATGCCCTAAAGTGATTGGACACATTGCCTGGTGGGGGACAACCTGTCTCCTAACAATCAGGGTCAGCAAGCCAGATTGGCAAAGGTGTGGAAATAACCATCTAATTTATAACCGCAGACAAATAGCCAGCACCTTGCAATCAACCTGAGTCAGTCTGCACCAGTGACTGCAACTCATATGTGATACACCTCTTTGTTATAGAGGACTTGGCTCAACTGCTCGCCAGCTGGTTGTATTCTGGTTATATCTCTGTAATAAAAGCATGGTTGCGGCTTGCCTGTGCCATTTTGCAGCTAAATCACTGTCCTGTAGCAAATACATCACTATTTGTGGAGGAATTTCTGTTTCAGATCTATGAGGTTCTAACTGGACTCTGACTGTAAGTGGTTAATGTGAATTTTTGTTTATTGTGAATTTCTATGCATGTAGACAACAACAGATTTGATGGCAAAAGATGGCAATAGATTTTTGCTGATTTATCACAGTTTATCGCCATATTATCACAAACATATTAGATGCAGTTGCCAACTTGACCCAATTCAATCACAAACTGATTGCAGACTAATAGGAGACTAACCCTCATCTTATTACTGTTTTATCACTGTCTTGCACCAAAGTCGCTTCGACACCTGGCTACAAGTGGTCTCAGACCTGGTCCCCGTCTTGGGAGCAACAACTTCAAAGACAACAAAATTGCAAGTTAATTTTTTACACTTGCAGTGATTTTGGTTGTGCCGTGGTCTCCAAGCACTGTTTCCCTAGTGTGACTATAACATTACAGAGTCAAATATGCTTACCTCCTGGCATGGCAACACTGAAGGCCTTGCTCTGCGGTCCATGTCCCCTCCTGTTGGTGGCTTTAATCTTGAAAATGTAACGGTCTCCAGGTGTGAGGCCATCTATGGTGGCAGTTGTGGTGCTGCCACGGTATGTCAAGCTTTTCATTCCAAAAGGTTTCATAGCGGGAGCATAAGACAAGATGTACTCTGTTTGAAAGGAGAAGATCACTGGTAGTGAGCTCATTCAAGAGAAAATACTGTCTCACTGATGCTATTTCAACACAAGTCTGGAAAGCATTAGTTGTCTTTCTTTAGTGGTTCTAACAGTGACCATAAACTCACAGCAAAGATTAGTCCTGTGACATCAGCATTGACATACCCATAGATACTGCGTACTCCACACAGATATTATCATTTTGTGTTAAAGGTTTTATCGCCAATGGAGAACACCAATGTAAAAAAAAAACAAGCATTTATTTAAGTTTGACTTTTATTATCCTGGCCTGACCTCTTATCCTCCCATTGGGTTCTTCAGGTGGATCCCATGTTGCTACAACAGCAGTCCCTTTTCCTCTTAATGGCTTGACCTCAAAGTTCTCAGGTGGCCCAGATGGTGCTTGTAAAAGTGAATGGAAAGACAGGGTGGAAAACGAGTAGCAAGAAAGAAACCATAGGCAACAGAAACTATGAAGGGTGAGGAAATTGCTGCTTAAAGCATGTAAAAACAGTAAGGATATTTGTGCCAGAAGGCTTTAACTGAGGAAAATATTACTGCCATACATTGTCAGAAATTGCCCCCTGAGATCGTGTATGAAGGAGATCTGAGCTGTGAGCCAGTCAGTAAATGCTGACATTCTAATGAACTGCAGCTCAGGAGTTGAAACGTGGTCTAAAAGATTCAATAATGGGAGCACAGCAGCCAAACCTAGAGAGTCATATATCAAAAATGAATAATAGGCAGTGAATGTGAAGTGATGTGGTATGAGGAAATAAGTTTAAAAGGGTTATGCAAGAATGAATTGCCTTTTGTAAAAACAATCATTTCTCTTTTCATTTTCTAGAAAAAAGTCAGTGGCTTTGGCTGTCCCCTCATTTCTTTTACACAGTCACTGCCCCTCACTGCATCAGTAATAGCACTACAAGATATGTTGTAAGCAATTCTCAGCATACAGGGTCAATACATACCTGACTCTGGCGTCCTCTGAAAGACGGAGACGCTCCACTTGCTGTGATTTTCCCCCTGAGAGATTCTGACAGAGAACTCATACATGCTGTCAGCAGACAGGGTGTCTATCAAAATTCTCCTTTGCGTGCTGTCCTTGTACTCCCAGCGTGCTGATTCACCCTTCTCTCTGTACCTAACTGTATATGATCTGAGTTAAGAATAAAAGAAAATGTTTTATTCCACTGGGAAGGATCAGTGTTCATTTTTACTCAGTCTCTGTTTTAAATTTCTTTCTTTCTTCTTTGTTAAGCGACAAATGCACTAACACACACTTTAACAGAGCCCACCTGGATGCCCCAGGGGCAACCTTCCCCATCTCAACAGCGGGGTCAATCCAGGAGATGAGGACTGATTTGGGAGACATGACCCTGACGCTGATGTCCTGGGCCTCATGTTCAGGTGGTGCTGGGTGATACAGAAGATACAGGATATAGGTCATCCTCCTAAACTTTGGCAATGCGGTTTTGCAGAATGAAAAGAATTTATATGTAGCTGGTTGGTTAAAACCCATAACTTAATTTCATAATGGAGTTTTCCATCTGGACTAAATAAGTTTTTCTCCCTGGGATGTTGGGGTGCCAGCAAACATGTTCTTTGTCAGTCTCTTTTGAATATGACATTTTTTGTTAATTTGTGGCTGTGAGGTACATTGTAAATGCACTGGCAGAGGTTCACCTAGTGTTACAAATTGGTCACAAGGTAGCAACATTGCGAAGAACAATGGTTAGCCCTTCAAGATTTTGTCAAGTGCATCTTGGTCTCTGGTTTGTGTTGCATTGGTTTAACGTTGCTGTTGCGTTTGGTCTGCACCAAGCTGGAGATGCATGGAGAGTGGTGATGTGAAATGGCTTTGTAAAGTACTTGGTAAATATGCTGATAATGCATTGAAATATTCTTGTGTTAATACTTTAAAGAGGTTATCAGGCAATATTTTTACAAGAGGGTGTATATGTTTGTTACTGTTAGTGTTAGTGACTGATATCTGGTGAGCGGACACTAAAGGACACTAAGTGTGCAGTCTCCAGAATATCCAAAAAGTTAAGTTAAAGTTAGAGAAACTGCTGTGAAATGTAATTTTGTGTAGCTAGACCCACTGTAATATTTTTTCTGTGTATTTTTCACATATTTCTTCTGTGTGTGTGTGTGTGTGTGTGTGTGTGTGTGTGTGTGTGTGTGTGTGTGTGTGTGTGTGTGTGTGTGTGTGTGTGTGTGTCTGTTTTACTCTTTGTATTTTTGTGTGCCATTAAAGCGCTCCAAGAACCTGTGTGGCAACTAATTTCCCAGGCTACATATATTCAGTAGTAAAGGACAGGAAAGACAGACAGAATTATAGACAATCGTCTATAAACCTGCAGGTACCTGGTGTGGTTGTTTTGGTTGTGCCTGCTCTGTTGGCGGGTGCACTCTGGCCCTGGGCCTTCTGTGCCTGCAGTGACACCACATGAACGGACTCAGATGCTATGAATAAAAAAGGGATACCAGGCACGGCCAGGGTTTACACTCTGGAAACTAAAGATAGTACAAACAAAATGTATCCTCTTAGCTAAATTATCTTCAATAAGAAACAAAAAAATAAAAAAATTTGGATCAATCAAAATGATGTTGCTAGCCTTTCTATTGCTGGTTTGATTGCTGTAATCGTACTAATATAATTCATTGTGTATTACCTAGCTACCACAGTTGTGCTCAGAAGTTTACACAGACTCCTGGGCATGAATTTCACGATAATTTTGGGCTTTTAATAATTTCTTTGAACTGTTATTTTTCCATGGTGTAATCATTGTATTGCATACATCTTTAATGACTTTAGAAAACAAGAATTGGGAGCACAAGTCTGAATTTATTTTAGATTTTCTCCAATCCACACAGGGTCACAAGTATACGCACAGACTCAAATATTTACATGCATTCACATAAATCTTTTAATGAGTAGTGCTGAAGTCTCTACAGTGTCTTTTAACTTGACAAGGCCAAGGCCTATTAACTTCTCATTACTGATCATGATTGACTACAACTGGTAGTTTTTCTTTGGCAGCATAAAAATAATTTGTTTGACAGCACTCATTGGATTGCCCAATACTCAGGACAATGAGAACGTACAAGGAACTCAGAGAAGCTCTAAGCAAGAGAACTGTAGATTCCCTCAAGCTGGTGAAGGTCTCTTGGAGCCATTTCTAAAAAACTGCGGATTCCAAGACCATCAATTCAAACAACTGTATTTAAGTACAAGTTATTTGAATGTGTCACTACTTTGCCTGGAAGAAGACCCAAACTGTTACCTTTGAATGAGCGGCTTCTGGAATGGATTTCCAAAGCCCCAACTTCAATCTTATTGAAAATTTGTAGACTATGCTTAAAAGCCGGGTTCGAGCCAGGAACCCAACCAATTTAAACAAATTCTATAAATTCTGCCAACAAGAGTGGTCAAATATCCAGCCAGAATCATGCCAGAACCATGTTGATGGCTAAAGGTGCAACTTGCTAAGGGACATTTCACCAAATATTAGTGAGGGTGTATGTATAGTTTTGACCCTGTGTGGATTCCAAAAAATCCAAAATTAAATTCAAACTTGTGCACCCAATTCTTGTTTTTTTTAACGTCATTAAAGATGTATGCTGTACAATCATTACACCTTGAAAAGTTGCCCATGACAAATGTGTGTAAACTTCTGACCACAATTGTACTTTCTAAAGCTGTCGGCACATTTAAATCATGTTCACATCTCTGCCTCAGCATCATGCTTTACTAAAAACGAAAGATTTTTCCATTTCATTTAGTAATTAGTAGTATAAGATATTGGCCCTCTTACTTAGTTTGTGCGCAAGACGATTTCTCTGATCAGACTGAGGCTTGGTGTGGTGTTGGGGTCTCCTTTCCAGCACAGAAGCTCCTGCAAAAACTCTCTCAGGCTGCCTGGGCCCTGAGGAAGACTGAGGTGCCCTCCTGTGTTTCCTGGTATTAGGCACACCTGATGGCTGAGCCTTCCTCTCCATCCTGGTTGTCCGCTTTACGGAGGAGTGATTGCGGGGTGCCACTGTTTGTGAAGATCTTACTGGACCTGCTGATGGATGATAATGAAGGGAAAAAATTCAGAGTGCACTGGATTTCATTTTACTCTTAAAATCCAATTGTTCATAATCTGTGTTTTCTGCTAGGTTTGCCTTTGGGGCCTCCTTGAAACTCTATCTTCCATGGAAAATGTTTCAACTTAACTGTTCCACTCAAGACACATCCGCTTATTGATAAACATATAATTACTTGTCACACTGATCCAACACCGCCTGTAAGCATGGCCAGTTGTCAGAGAAGGGAAATGCTGAAGAACTGCATCATGTCCCCTGTCATCTGCTATAACTTCTGGTGTTCTGCTTCCTGCTTCAGTCCAATTCTAGCAGTCACACCATCTTGGACAACATCTCAGACACTGACTCATAAGTCAGACAATCCCCCTGATCTGGCGGCAGTGCTTAGCGATAGCATTTCCAATACAAAAACAAAAAAATATCTGCCCCTCCCTCTTTTTTTGTCTTCTTTGCTTCTCTCCGTCTGTTCCTCCCTTTTCTATTTCCCATAATCATTTTCAGATGGAAAAGATCTACTCTGTTTCCCATCAGGACAGCTGCATGCACAGCTGGGTGAGTACAGATAAATCAGCTGATGTTAAAAGGTAAACGTGATGCATTACAAAGGTTTAAACAACACTTAAATGTAAGCTTTTATCTCCTATTCAACATGTAGGATGAGTCAACTGAGAATATAGGTGTCTAGGAGAGGCCACCATATCCAAAAGGGACTTGGACAAAGAAGATGTGATGAGGAAAAACACAATATAAAGACCACCATGAAGAAAATACATGTGTTTTTTTTGTTTGTTTGGTTTTTTGTTTTTTGTTGCTTGTTTGGTTGGTTGGTTCAACTTGGATCACTGTTTATTACTTAATGTCTGTATCTCCTGTTTGTCCTGCCAGCACAGCTGAATAAACTTCTTCCCTTTGGATTTAGAGAACACTGACTATTTGTTTAGTAATGCCCCTTTCTGAATCCTCACTTTTCCTGTCAGCTTTGACTGTTTTCACATATTTCCAGTAAGGAAACTGTGAAATTAAAATAAGAATTTGTGTCATGTCTGGATCAAGTCACAGATTTAATGTTAACAAATGTTGTGTTGGACTTTCTCTCTACACTGTTGTTGATTACAGATTTTTTTTAATATCAAGGCTTTGGAAATGAAATTGTTAATATATAAAAGCATACAGTCATATATACAGTCTGGTGAAAAAGAAAGTTTTCATTGAACTGTATGAAGTCTTGTGAAGAACTAAGTACACCACATGATTCAGTAGCTCGTAGAGCCACCTTTAGCAGCAGTAACTTGAAGGAATCGATTTCTGCATGACTTCATCAGTCTCTCCTGTCATTGTGGAGGAATTTTGGCCGACTCTTCTTTTAAATGCTGATTCAGTTCATTGAGGTTTGTTGCATTCATTTATACACAGCTCTTTTAAGGACCCACCACTGGACTTTGACTGAGCCATTGAAACACCTGTTGTAGATTTGCTGCTGTGTTTGGGATCATTGTCTCTTTGCATGATTCATTGATACCCAAGCTTTAGCTGTTGGACAGATGGCCTCACATTTGACTCTAGAATACTTTGGTATACAGAGGAGTTCATGGTCGACTCAATGACTGCAAGGTGCCCAAGTCATGCAGCAGCAAAACAAGCCCAAATCATCACCCCTCCACCACCGTGCTTGACAGTTGATATGAGGTCTGTGCTGATATACTGTGTTTGGTTCTTGCCTAACATGGTGTTGTGCATTATGGCCAAATATATCCACTTTGGTCTGGTTTAGCCAAAGGACATTGTTTCAGAATTCTTGTGTTTTGTTCAACTACAATTTTGCAAAGGTAAACTGTACTGTCATGTTCTTTTTAGAGAGAAAAGGCTTTCTCCTGGCAACCCTTACAAACAAGCCATACTTATTCAGTCTTTTTCTAATTGTACTGTCATGAACTTTAACATTAAACATGCTGAGGCCTGCAGAGCCTGAGATGTAGCTCTTGGGGTTTTTGCAGTATCTGTGAACATTGCACAGTCTGACCTTGGAGTGAATTTGCTGGAATGTCCACTCCTGCAAAGATTGGCAGCTGTATTAATTGCTATCCACTTGTGAGTAATCTTTCTCATTGCAGAATGATGGATCTATTTTTTTTTTTTTTTTTTTTTGGGAAATGGCCTTTTAACCATTGCAATCCCAGATTTATGGACAGCCACAATTGCTTCTTTAAGATCACTGCTGATATCTTTCCTCAAATAGCTCCAGACCAGTAAACTGCCAAAATTTCTGCTTTTATAAAGCTGTTCACACTTGCTGATGATCAATTAATCACGTGCATTTGATTAACAGCACCTGGTTCCTACTTATCGTCTTAATTCCAGTCGAAGCAGTTTGGGTATACTTAGTTTTTCACAGGACTGACTGTATCAGGTGGGTGAAAGCACAGATACAATACACAAGGCAGTGCTTATTCACTTAAATTATTAACTTGTTAAAAGGCCTAATGGCTGAAGAGCTAACTAGAATGACCATGTGTTCACATTCACTTCATGGTCATGTATCTCTACCCGCACTAACCCAATAAGTGAAAAAACTTTTAAAAAGTCTGATTCATTGCTTTTGTATTTTTTTTTTGTAAATATTGTTCACCATATGAAAGCTGGCCAGCACCCTTTGCCAATTCAGTCTCATCCCAGTCCATATCCACTTGTTTCTTCTGATACCGAGCATAACTTAAAACAGAAAGATCCCCATTTGGTTTTAATCAGTCATCCCTTTTCTCTTTCTGGAAAACTGTCACATTGCATAATTTGGCCCAGATCACAATGCCATGGACCACTAAACCACCGACTTGACAGTGCTTTTAATACCAGATTCCTTATGTCTTTTCCTGGAAGCTCAGTGGACCGAGGTGCCATGAGGCCTGCCTGCTGACAGACATATCACGGCAACAACAGACACCTCAGTGAGTTCAGACTGAAATGCCCCAGAATGTCACTGTTGTGTCTTTGGACGCTCCTCAAAAACTATCTGAACAAAGCCAGATTTTTAACCACCATCTTTGACATTTCGCAACCTCAAAAAAGAAGTCTAAACGTTGCAAACAAATTGGTATGTTTGGGTCTCATACTTGCTCACTTTACCCACTGTTTAATTTATACAGGCAATTCCCCGTCAATGACAAATGTTTCCTGCCGGCAGAGGTAATCAGTTTAGCCCATAGTCAAAACATACAACTCTAGTACCAATGCTGGTGCCATAGTTTATGTATTAGCATACCAGGCTGTTAAATAACCGTGTACCTTAACTGACTTTTACACAGGTGAGCAAATTAGTGTTGATCTAAATGTAAGACCCATATCAGATTGCAGTTGGAAGTTGCCAGAAATTACATGGCAGTATTTACATTGAAATGTTTCACCAAAGAGCACCATTCAGTTTGCACATGAGCTAGCTAAATACAGCTGCTTTTATATCTAAAGTGAATGTGTTAAAAAACATCTTTATCTTGGTTATTAGCTATGGTTGGTATAAACTGACATGAACACAAGTATTTGTCATCCATTAGTTATAAAGTACAGGTTAATGACACGAAATGAGCTATTAATGATAGCCAATAATTTAATTATTTTATCAAGTAATAATAAGTTTTTAGTTGATAGAAAATGAGATGTCTATCATTTATAACATTTGCTACTTCTCCTTTAGACCCTTACTTTTCACTTGGCTTTATTCAGCTTTTCCAGAGAGTTTGTTTTTGTATCTGTTCACCAGAGTAAATCAACAAATATGATTAGCTATGTCCCTGGAGCAGCTCTGCCTCAAACAAATAAAACTGAAACTCCAGAGCAGTATTGTGGTTAGCACTGCTGACTTGCAGCAAGGAGGTCCTGGATTCCCTTGTTGCTTCTCATCCCTTGAGTAGGGAATTTAAATGGGTTTTCTCCATGTTCCCTGCCATGGTTAAGTGGTTTGGAGAGACCAAATTGTCCACTGAAACAGTATGACGCATGTCTATGTGTGACAGACTATAGAGTATTTCATGACATACTGTAAGCTCAAATCCCCCATAAGGCTGCATAAAAGAAAGTACAGTAATGTGCAAAAGTCTTGAGCCACCCTCATTTCTTCATTCTTTCCTAAGAAAATGAGAATTGGGTGTAGGGATTTATTGAAACGTGCAAACATACATGGAAACACAGTATGTAAGGCAAAAATTGAGATTTTACAGTTCCAACAAGCTTGAAAGTTAATATATTTCATGACCACCTTAATTCCCAATATAGCCTGAACTCTCTTAGGCAAGCTTTGTTGTAATTTCATTAAGTAGTCTTCAGGATTAGTTGTCCCGGCTTCTTGAAGGATAATCAAAGTTCTTCTTTGGATTTTGGCTGCCTTTTGTTCCCTTTTCTGTCAAGATGATCCTACAGTGCTTCAATAATGTTGAGGTCCAGGCAATTGGGGGTGGAGGGGGTGGTGGCAATCCATGACTGATAGTGTTCCATTGTGTGTTTTTCTGTCTTTTACTGTATTGGCAGTGTGTTTGGGAACATTGTCATGCTGAAAAATGAAGTTGTTTGCAATCAGACACTTTCCAGATGGTATTGCATGGTGGATCAAAATCTGACAGCATTTTTCTGGATTCAGAAATCCATCAATTTTAACAAGATCTCTAACACCACTGGTTGAAATGCGTCCCTAAACCATGACAGAGCCTCCACCATGTTGTACTGGTTGCTGTTGACACTCACTGTTGCTCCCTTTGTATATACTGATGACGATTGGAACCAAAACTTTTAAATTTGGATTTATCAGTCCATAACACCTGTTGCGACTGATTTTCCGTCCAGTTCTTGTGTAATTTGGCATATGTCAGCCTTTTTCCTCTGTTTCTCTTCCTTACGAATGACAGTCACCCTTCCACTGAGACCATTTCTAATACGACTTTGGCAGCTGAAGGGTCAGATGCATCCATCAGGTCCTGTGTCAGGTCTTTGTTGGATTTTTTTTCCTATTTCTTACCATATCTTAAGGACATGATTTTCAGATACTGTTCATCTGCTGTAGATTGGTTTTTGCCACTTCTTTTGTCCTCCACTCGTCCAGTTTCCACAAATATTTTTTACGGACACACGACATACTATGTTGAGATATGCTGGGTTTTCAGCTAACAGTTCTTCTGTCATAATGTGTTATCTTTGGCATTTTTCATAGATTGAACTAAAGAAATGGGAACAAATTATATGTTTTTGTGACAGCCTGCTAGTGACAAAATGCCACAAGATAGAATTTAAAATAGCTTTTTTGCTAAGCTGTTAACTGGTTCACAGTTAGGTGCCTTTTTATGCTTGAATGATTCATAGATCAGTGTTTAGGGGTTTAACAAACAAAAAAGATTCCCCTGAAAATGGATTGGACTGAAAATTAGTGAAAAAGCAGCCAATGTCCAAAGAAAGAACTTAGAAAGACCTACAGGAAACCTGGAGAACTGTTGCTCAAGACCGCTTAAAAAAAAATTGCAAGTAAGTCTGGCTCCTTGGAAGCAAAATATAAAGAAATGAAGGGTGGCAGTTAATTTTTGCCTAGTTGACAGAGCACTTACAGTATACCTAACACTTAAAGTGCTCACTTTATGGATATTCAGGCAAACCTGGCTTACAGCAGTCTGTCTGTTATTGATTTCTTGTGATTTCAGTCTATTGAATTCTCTGACACGTAAATATTTGATAATTACTATGGCATACATCATTAAATCTAACATGCCACAAAACAGATATTAAATATGGCTTTAAATGGGCATGTCAGAGACAACTGAATGTTTCCTCTACTGATCCCATGGGGAAGAGGGAACAATCGCCTGAAGGCAGAGAATTCAAGGGTTTCTTTTACAGATACAATGCCAGCTAATAATTACTGGAAGTTGCCTCTAAAGGATTTTTACCAAATGATTTGATACACAGTATGTAGCTCAGATGCACCATTCCCATTTAATGTTGGTAATAATGCTCTGAGATCAGGTTTACCTGCTGATAAATTGCTGACAGGTGCACCGCCCAACACAGCAAAGCCATCCAGGTTAACCCATTCAGGGTCTAAAAACAAAAACACAGGGTATCTGGATAAATTATCTAGTAAGTAAGCATTTTGTAAATAAAAAAGAAAACACAGATTTTCTAAATATTGTTTACATAGTCGATATCATATCATATCAGGTCAACTTTTAGTCTCTGTTGCTCTAGCTGCGGCCAACCAGACACATTAATGATGTGGAAGCAAACAGTATGGGGTTATTTATGACAGCTGATGCAGCTCTCATGCTCCTGAGGGAACAACACATGATCTGCAAGGAATTTCTGGAAAGGCAACAGTGAGACTCGGCTCGGTTGCCAGATTTTTTTAGATTTATGGTGAACTGCGCTGGAGCTGGAGAGACCACAGTGGCCACCAGAAGTTGTATTGGGCAGCACACGGGAACACAAACACACAGGCATCTGTAGATGCTTTTTTGAAAACACACAGACAACGCATGACTTCATCACTTGGCACCACCCTATCCTTCACCACAACCACCACTAGACACACACACACATGCTGCACACACACAATAAGTGGCCACAACACAGGATTATAGGAGCAGGGCTGGGCTGGCTGCAGACTTCGAGTCGCTGATGAAGTACGGTGCCAAGGACAGAGGAAAATGAAATAATGACAAAAGCAGGCAAGACTGTGTCAATGACCCATAGTGTATGCATGTATGTATATAGAAACATAAGGACCTGACTTAAGTTTTGCAATGTGGGATTAGAAATTACAAGAAGAAGCTACAGTATTAAGACCTAAAAATAAGGTCCTTGTCCAACGGCTTAAAGAACAACTGTCTACTGAGCTAGGATGATGATAGCCTGTCACGCACATCACCCCCGATGTGCTTTCCCTCTGGCAAACTTTTAGGACAGCACATCCAATTATGAACTAATCCACAGATAGAGATTAATCATCATTAATCAAGTATACATACACATGCGCGTTTATACACCTCACCATCTTGATTGTCTACTTTACTTCTCATTCCCTGCTTCATTCTTGGCGCTTGTCTTGAGAAAGTGCAGAACTGTGAAATTTCAAAGCTCACGTCACGGTTTAAGGCAAACCTTATTTGTGTGCTCTGTGTCCATTTACATCCTTCTGGATTACTTTTTTTTTTTTTTTTTTGTCTAGCAGCTCTACTAACACTCACATCCCCATTAGTTCCAGTTAATTTGCTGGCATAACTTCAACATGGTTTATGGATTCATGACCACTTGATTTTAACATCTCATCCAGCTCTTTCTGGACTTCTTTGGATTGAGTCTTACCTACATCCTCCAACAGAGGAGAGCGACTGTCCTTGCTCACTTTAGTGAATCGATGAGACCTTGTGGGTTTATTGGAGCTGATTGTGAAGCGGTCCACAGGTCTTCCGTCCAGATGGATAGAAGGCTCCCAGCTATCCCCCAGGCCCTTCTCCACAGATGTTTGTTTCGCATTTTGGGGTCGTAGGGGTTTCTCTGCTGCAACACAAACAATGTCAGGATAATTTCTGGCTGTATGAATTTGATATAAACAGTGTTTATTTAGCATTTGGCATTCGGTCAATGTAGAAGCTCCTTGGACTTGGATTCTTTTTAATGGTCAGCAAAAATAAGTCTCCCTAAGAAAATATCCATTCCTATCACCTAATTTACAAACTCAGGAAACAAACTCAGGTCTCTGTTGCTGGTTTTAAGTCTTAATTAAAGCAACATTTCTGTTTCATATATTTAGCATTACATTTAGAATCAAGTGCATAATATAACAGGCATAGCTAATAATCAATACAAGAGTGTAGTGTAGATTTTCAGTTTGAATTTAAGAAGTTTTACAAAAATTTCATAATAACTGTTTAGAAATTACAGCCATTTCTATACACAGTCCCCCATTTTAAAAGGCTAATCACCAATTGGACATGGCCAGGTGAGACCTGCTCTCTTGTTATCTTAATGAACCAGAAAAAATATCTGAAGTTGGTTCAAAGTACTGAATTTGTATTTTGTAGCTTTTCACTGTAAGTATGAGATAGGAAAAACTTCAGAAATTTTAAAAATTGTGAATGCACAGGCAAGCCCAGTGACAACAGAACGCCTGAAAGACCACTGCAGACAACTAAAGTACATGATGACAGAATTATTTCCATGTTTAAGAAAAACTACTTCACAACATCTAACCAAGTCAAGAACACTCTCAAAGAGGCAGGCATATCAATGTCAAAGTCTTCGACAAAGAGACGCCTTCATGAATGGAAATACAGAGTTTACAACAAGGTGCAAACCACTGGTTACACTGTGATGGTGTACAGAGAGAATAAAAACTGTATCTTTGTCCAACAAATTATGGATCTGACTGTACAGTGTCCTGTTTCTCAGTCAGATCAACCCCATCATCGTCAAATGAAACCTCCCAGTGGCTGTTTTGCAAAACCTGAATTCTGATTTTTATTTTTAATCTAGAATCCTAACTCTTGAACATAGAAGTACAGCACTGACCAGTTATCATATTTTAATATCTTCATGGCAGCATGGTAACAAACAATTTCTATTATTTTGAGCAGTGTTTTTGTCCACCCAATAAATCCAAGTCTAATGGTCCTGTTCCAGCTCAGGTCTGGCATCCATCAAGTTGTCAGGGAAGTTTTAGCTCTAAAATTCATTGGGTACACCTGTGTTGTCTGTCTGCTGTTTGAGCCAGGGTAGGTGGCATTCATTCAGGTTTTGTTGAAATCAGCTGCTTGTTCTGATGCTTTAAACTTGAGAGCAGTGAGCATGAAGCAAAACTGCCTGAACAATTGTATAACACGAAAAAGAGATTCTCCTTTCAGAGATGCAATATTTATTAAGAATATATCATAAGATCCTAAACGTTTTTGAGCATTTGCTAAATAGATGGCATGCTATTCTCATGATGGTCCTGGCTGCCCTCTGGGGAGGCTTACAGGAGCGCTTTTGGTTTAGTGTCATCACAAATTCACCTCTCCACCTGGATCTTCACTTTTCACATTCAGACATAATTGCTACTCAGACCTCCTGATCTTTTGTTATCCAGATGGCCACGGCTGTTCAGGGGCCTTCAGCGTTGTCTCAGCTTCAATGGGATTTTATCATGTGCTGAAAGATAGTCTCATATTTGTTTTCACTGAGTTCCACCATTACTACTCTAGCAGCAAGTCCTAAAATAAAGGCTTGTATCACTTTGCAACCTGAGGCATAAATGAGAGTGATAGTGGGGTGCTTTTTCAAGTATAAAAAAAAGCATGCGCACACTTACACACACACACACACACACACACACACACACACACACACACACACACACACACACACACACACACACACACACACACACACACACACACACA
>JASGAU010061827.1:0-12254 GCA_030220045.1 Australoheros facetus
TGTGTGTGTGTGTGTGTGTGTGTGTGTGTGTGTGTGTGTGTGTGTGTGTGTGTGTGTGTGTGTGTGTGTGTGTGTGTGTGTGTGTGCGCGCGCGCGCGCGGAGGCAGATGAGTCTCCTCAAACCGAAACAACACCTCCTCCTCCTACTGCTGCTGTCAAGCATGGAAGGAATCTATCCTAAAATGATTAGGATGATTATTATTATTATTATTATGGTGGGAAGGGTAAAATTCTTTATGTTTGTATTTATCAAAAGCACATGAACAAATCAATGGCAAAAGGTGTTAGAGGTGACGAGAAACGTTTGTTCACGGCAGATGAGAGCGCACACCCGTCCGTTTAAATTCTAGATAATTTTGGTGTAACTTTTTAAAAAATATTTATTTTTTACTGTTACCACCCTCATAAAATATGCCTTCATTAAAGCTTGATTTAAAAAAAAATTCTTGCTTATATAGAAATGTTTACAGAATGCAAGAGTGCAATGCACAGCATTCGTAGCAAACGTTATAATTTATAAGAGAGAGTTTATTTATCCCAAATGCTGGGACATTCCTATGTTACAGGAAATAAATAAATAAATAAAATTATTCAGTGTGGTTAAAAAAAAAAAAACACGCGCTCACAAATGAAAGGGGGCTCCGTTAAAATGTAAACATAGAGTAAAATAAAATAAGGGCGCTCAGTTGGTAAAAATCGAACTACAATGAAAGCCAATGTTTCCGTGTGACGTGAATGCATCAAAAGAGTATTTGCAAAGTGAGACGTGCTGAGCAAGAGAGAAATCTCCTACTCTCTGTCTGCGTTCGCGTCGTCATACGGCTTCACTGTCGAATATTGAGGGTACTGTTTGGATTTTAGAGCAAAATTCACTTGGCTCAACACTATCATATAATTTCAGTTAAGTAGTGCCCCTCTCATCGTACCACGATAACAGCCGTTTCTTACCGTCATGACATTTAAACTGCATTTCCATCCTCCCCACCCTTCGTCGTATATTGTTGTGCACATGCGTAGTATCACCTTACAGGGTTGACATGGGAATGATCTTGTCACTATACTATCTTCGCCTGGCTCAACAGCTGGGTGGAACTTTGACAAAAAAAAAAGTTGCTTCAATGACATTTTCTATAGGGATGGCTCTTTGAGGGTGAGACAAGCCAGTTGATAATATTAAGTCGGGGTTTTTTTTGCCGTTGTGCCATGGATTTTAATGTAAAGCGGCTAGCCGCAGACGCCGGTACTTTCCTGAGCCGCGCGGTACAAGTAAGTCTAACCGTCTACTTGATGGAAATTGTAGCTAGCCAAGGTTAGCTGCTGTGAGTTAGCATTAGCTTCTCTGCTAAACAGCTAACGTTATCGTGGCTGTTACCGTGCAGCTAAGCAGTTACACCTAATAGTAAGTTAATTTCTATAAATTAGTTATTGTTGCATTTTAGAGTGCATTTGAAAAGTAAGTGCGTCACCCAAGTCTTGTTAACACTAAGGTATTTGTTCAACATAACCATCAGTAAAGGCCTCAAACCGTCACATAAAGCTATCAACAGTAGGTGGCAGATAGCGCTAACCTAACGGTTATTTTGTGAGCTTAATGACGTTCCTCAGCGCTTTACTCTCAGTCATCGTGTGTGTCTCTGTGAAAGCAATAACTCGTATGCACAACGTAAATGCCTGTTTAAACTTTGTCAGTTTACAGAAGAGAAGCTTGGTCAGGCTGAAAAGACTGAGTTGGATGCCCACTTGGAGAACCTTTTGGTCAGAGCTGAGAACACCAAGCAATGGACAGAAAAGATTATGAAGCAGACAGAAGTCTTACTACAGCCCAACCCGAGTAAGATCATACTTTCTGACTCTGCAAGGACTGACACTTGCATCCATGACACATTTCTCAGCAGCACAGGGCAGTCACCCACCATTAAACTACACAGTTTTCTCATAGACTTGGCTGATGTTCAAAAATCATACCAAGAAGAGTAGCTCAGTAAAGATGAAAATGAGTGACTGCCAGTAAGGCTCACATAAAAAGGTTTACTTTTCCAAGAGGGCGTTTGACTTCCACGAGCAAGTAGGGTGCCTGGGAAGTCTGTAAGCTCAGCTGTGCATCCTCCTCACTTCACACCATGATGCCACATCTCTGCAGCAGAACACCAGCATAGACACAACAAACACAGACAGACCATCTGGTGGTTGCAGTCTTGTGTAACAGTTGTAGACATGGTAAACTGGATTGTATTGTGTTCACATTAAACACAGCACAGATAATCTTTCACATGATGTACTAACATGAAACAAATTACAGTAGTTTCAGCACAGTCACTGACTTGTGGCTTGTCATAGCTGCCACGATGAAATCTTCTGTGTGAGTTTTTAGATGTAAGTCAGGCTGTCTGAAGCATACCGAAGTCACTCCCTGCATTTGGCTCGCTCACTGTAGTCTTATGACTTTGTAATTGAGTTTTCTCGTTGGGCTCCGCAGATGTACGGCTAGAAGAATTTGTGTATGAGAAACTGGAGAAAAAAGCCCCCACACGTATGAACAACCACGAGCTGCTGGGACAATCCATGATTGAGTCGGGGAATGAATTTGGTCCTGGAACCGCCTATGGTGAGTGCCACACTGGAACTCCTGACAGGTAGTGGGGGCTGTAGTCAATCAAAGTCTGTCTTGCCTGACATGTAACTACTCTAAAACCTGTCGATTGGTCCAGGAAAAGAAATTCTGCACATTACCTCCAGATTAACTAAATTAGCTACAGAGCTACTGGCCCTGTTAGACTGGATGAATTATAAATACACATAAAAACCTAATATTTGCAGCATTGTCTTGTACTAAAAGACTTAGACCCAACCAGTCTGCACTTGCACATAGTCACGTGATATCTGAACTGAATAATGCTAGCAGGCCAGTCCCAGCAGTATATTTGGCATAAATATGAAGAGAGGAGGCTTCATATCCAGCTCCAGTGAAGCTGTGGCTTGAGCATCTGCTGTTATAAAACAACTATTAGACCGAGTATGCTCTGGCTCTGATTTGTTCATTCACAAAGCCTCATGCATTAAACAGCAAAGCTGGCAGAACAGCCTAAAACATGCCCCATTTTTCACAGGTAGTCTGTTCCTCCTGCTCCCAGAAATAATTAACTGATGGAGAGTTTTTCTCCTTATGAGTGATTGTGGGAGATGACCCCAGGGCTACTGGCAACACCAGCTGAGCTGAAACCTTGTGGTTTTTATTTTGCTGATTCACATCTTAGAAAAAATAAAATAATTAAATTAGAGTAGCTGGTTGACAATTAGCAATCGTCCTAAATAATTTTCCCGACATTACACAACAGACAAACAGCTAAAGGTTTGTAGGGTCTTTCTAGTTGTTTAGGGATTTTTTTTTTTTTTGTCACCTTGTTAAAAATAGTCATGCTGAGATTTTTAAAGGTGTGTCTTATATATGTATATGAAATTCACAAAATCACTAAATATTTCTCAGGTATTTTGTCTCATACAGACTTGTAAAACCGAGTTAAGCTTTTAATTTTTGTTTTAAAACAACATTTTAATGGTTTTCAGTACCATGTCCTGCTCTTTTCAGCCCGCGCCGTGCCATTCCTCAGTGTCAAACGGAAACAATAGCACAGTGTAAAAGTGTCTGTGTCTTTGAAGCCTTGCTGCATTGCAGAGTCTCCTTTCCAGTGTTCTGCTGGCACTGAACTGTAGTTTTGCTGCTGACCGTTGTAGGAAATGCTCTGATAAAATGTGGTGAGACGGAGAAGCAGATTGGCGGGGCAGAGCGAGAGTTCATCCATAGTGCTGCCATCAACTTCCTGACACCGTTCAGAAATTTTTTAGAGGGCGACTTCAAAACTATTCTGGTGAGTTAGAACCACAGGCTACGTGCCCTGAATCACTTTCACTTTTCTCCGGACTTTGGCCTTTAATCTGGATCTCATTGACAGCAGTAATGGTTGCAGAGGGCCGACGGTATAGGTTTGATGGCTGCAGCTGTCATTTTACAAACAATATTGATACATCCAGTTAAAATCTGTACAATATGCTCAATTCAGTTTAGAATCTAGTGTTTAGACAATGTCATGTGTACAAACTCTCACTGTGATTATAGAAAATGTAATGAGCCCTTGTAATCATGTTTTAACCCACTCTAAACACCTGGTGAAGCAAATACAAGCCTTATTTGTATGCTTTATTAGATGGTGCTTAGAGCTGAGGAGTCCATGTGTAGTTTATCTGTGAGAGTTTTTATTCGGTTGTGATTTGTGTCCAGAAAGAGAGGAAGCTGCTGCAGGTCAAACGCCTGGATCTGGATGCAGCCAAAACCAGACTAAAGAAAGCCAGGATGGCTGATGCTAGAGCTGCGGTGAGTACACTCACACTCATCTAAATCTGCACTCACATAATTTTAGTACTGAAGTGATTTTTAAAAATTTTTTATGCTGATTGATGACCAGTTTAAGCGAATTCTGCTTTCAATAAAATCATTAACTAGCTTCTTCTCTGGGGAACAAAAACTATTGGGCGTATCCCAGTGTCACTCCGTCTGAAGTCACACAAGTGAGGCCTGACACACTGTGTTACACAACACAGGGCTGACCATTTTATTTCTTGTGACATGCATAGAGTCACATGAGCAACCATGGGAAGTTTAGTTTAGTTCCCTTTTTCTGGACAGTCTGTCCCCTTTTTTGTAATTTAATCTCTTGTTTTATGTTCGTGTTCTTCAGACAGACTTATTTAAACTCTTCATTGCACAAAGTGTGGCAACAAAGAAACGTAAGATGTCCAGTTGTGCCACATGGTGTGTCACAGTCAGTGTTGAAGTCATTGTTTAAAATGTAAACTCACTGGTCAATTTATTAGGGACACCTTTTTGGTATTGGGTTGGTTGGTTGGTTGGTTCAGCAAGGTGCTGGAAACATTCCTCAGAGATTTTGGATACATATTGACATGATGGCATCATGCAGTTGCTGCAGATTTATTGTCTGCAAATCCATAATGCAAATCCACTGCATCCCAAAGGTGCTCAATTGGATTGCTATCTGGTGACTGTGTGGGCCGTGCTATATCACAAAGGTCACTCGATATTTTTTGGACTATTCTGAATAGCTAAATGCTTTGAGTTCATATTGGCTGATCTCGGTGTACCTACCAACTGTCCAGTGAATGTAGTTCATGACACATGAATTGTGACATGTTTTAAGAAGTAATGTGTTACATATTTACTCCCTGTAGAAATAAATTTAATTTAAAATTTGCATTGTTCTCCAGTCTTGTCACATAATTGTCAGTTAACAACATAACATTAAACCTTACATGGAGAATATATATTTGAATACCTTTAACTGCTCATATTTCCACCATTTAAAAGTTCCCCTTAACTGCTGTTTTTCTCTCTCCTCCTGCTCAAACTGAGGTCAGAAAATAGTTGTGCATTTGAACTTAAAAAAAAAGCATTTTATACGGTAATTTCTGTGTACCTGTTATGCAGATAATATAAGAACTTTAACACAAATGGCATAATTTTTTTTTTAATACAACTGTAATCACTTAATTTAGGAACACTAACATGTTGCAGATGTAATAGTGTTTAAACAGCATGCATAATAGTGTGTAATTCTTTTCATCTGCATGCAAAAAGTGTTTTATTTTTATGTTAATTAGCATTTATATGGTTTAAAATCATTTTTTGTTTAAGTGGATATGACTCCCAGTTGAGTGTATTCCAGCTATCACTTCGGTTTCAGTCGTCTAAGGCTTAAACCTACAAAATGTATTCAGAAGAAGTGCTGCCCCCCCCCCCTGCTCGCTTCTAGGGCTCTGGGTGTGTCAGTAAGGAAATAGGTTAGACATGTACTCTGTTAAGCTGGTGTTGCTGTACAAATATTAAACAGAAGCAGTATCACGAAGCAGTGCTGTGCCATGTCAGACCCATGGCAGTATCCCAGTAGAGCAATGTAGTCCTACTATTCAGTGTTTCCTGAGAAAATTAGTATCGTTTGCACAAAGTTTCCTTCAGGAAGAAAAAATTTGAAGTCCTTCCTTTCTATGACGGCCTGTTAGGTTATCTCTTGTGGCACATTTAAAGTGTTTTCATTTAGCATTTCCATACAGTACAGTTGTCTAGTGGTCTGTTGGCGCTTTAATGGTGTGTTTAATCTCTAAAAACAGCTTTTTGTGTCCACATCATCTGAGTGAGCATGTTCACTCATGAGTGAGAAAACTGTAAACTAAACGTGTAAGATGTAAACAGTAGTTTCTCTAATCTTTGGCTGAATGATAGCGTTACATAAAGATGGAAGTACACAGATCAATGGGAGTCTGACGTTGTTAGAGGGATGAGAAATACTTGATGTACTGCATTGTGATGGTGCTGCTACCATCTACAGAGTGTGGTTTTGTCAGAGCATGCTGCTGTTGCACTTTCGCACAAACGCAGCATGTAAGCGTGTTTTGTGTTGGCTGTGGCTGTGGCTGTGCAGCAGCTGGAGCTCTAACTACTGTGTCACTGTGTTTAAAACGCAAAGCAGCAGATGTGAGCAGAGGAAGTGACAGAGGTGAGTGGAATGTTGGAGCCATCTTTGAACTGAAAACGCACGCACGCACACACACACACACACACACCCCAAACCCCCTGGTAGTAGTGTCGACAGCTGCTGTCGATTTCTCCATCTTCTCCATCACACATGCTGTCGTACCTCATGGAAAATCTTGAAATCCTTGCAAACAAACCTGACGGTGCAAAAGCTTCCCATCCTCCACCGCTGTCCCTCAGCCCCTCATGTAAGCTGTCCAGTGTGCAGGATAGCGAGGCCATTGTGCACATGTTTATTGGACCTCTTAGAAAGTCTCAACAAGCCATTCCAGCAGGTCTCATGTTGAATAAGGAAAAGAAAACATCATTTTGTCTTGGTCCCTGTTCTTCCATACTGCAAGTCTTCTGTGTCGTTCCATTAAAGCCATATTATGTTAAATGCACTCATACAGACTCTGGCACAACATTCTTGTGTAAACCTGTGAACCCTTCTTATGCTTTAGCAAACCCAAACATTTTAACTTACCTCCTTTCTTTTTTTTAATCATATTTATATCCTTTAGCTTCTGCTACACCTTTGAAAGTGGTATTGTGAGATTAACTATGTTTTTCTTCATTCTCAGGCAGAGCAGGAACTCAAGATGACCCAGAGTGAGTTCGACCGCCAGGCAGAAATCACCAGACTGCTGTTAGAAGGCATCAGCAGCACCCATGTATGTAGACCCCAAAGTTAAACAGATAATACTGTTTTTACTTTGTTATAGTGCTGATTTTTTTTTTCCTCAGTACTGCTTATGACAAAAAGCACTGAAAATATTCCATCTTTTCTGTGGTGTCTGCCTGTCAGAAAAATTAACCAAAGGAAATAATCCATTCGTTAACACTGCGAGGTCTGCACTCTAGTTGTCTTATGCTGAGATTCAGCTGATGCCGTCTCTCATTGTGCATCACCAGGCGCACCACCTACGCTGCTTGAATGACTTTGTGGAGGCTCAGACTACTTACTACGCACAGTGTTACCAGTACATGGTGGATCTCCAAAAGCAGCTTGGCAGGTGAAATACTACTGCTACATACAGTTACTCTCTTAGTCTGGTGGCAGGGTGGCGATGCTCTCATCAGTATTTTCCAAACAGAACCTGCATTTTGTTATTACTCATAATAGTTTTGATATGTTCTTACTGTAAAGAACATGCAGTCATTCTAGTTCTTATTCTTAATCTTCACTTTCAGAACCTGACTCATTAAACAGAAGTATTGATGTTGAATGTTGTCATTTGTGTTTTGTTAAAATCAAAGTTAGGCAAGTTCCTGCAGGGTTGCAAACAAATGTCCATTTTTCTGCTGGAAAAGGAAAAGGAGTAATACTGACAAATTAAATGAGGTCACAGATAAGTGTGTTTCCTTTTAGAGAGAGGGATAATGTTGAATTTGCACTGCAAAATAATGTATGTGTAGGCGAGCCCTCCAACACTCATTTTAGCTTCAGGGATACACAGCAGTCCCCAGCTGCTCATGTCCTCCTCCTCCTCCCTCCAGTTTCCCCTCATCGTTCTCCAACAACAACCAGTCGTCAGTGTCAGGCGGGGCCAGCATCTCGGTGCCCACCATACCGGTGAACGCCTCCCTGCCCAGCGTGTCTGCAGGCCACGGCAGCTCATCGGCTTCAGGTGGATTCAGTGAATTGCGCATCTCCAACGGCAGCCGGAAAGCCCGGGTGCTTTATGACTACGATGCTGCCAGCAGCAGCGAGCTTTCCCTGCTGGCTGATGAGGTGAGGATAAAACATTCACCTGAACTTTTTTGTTTAATTTCATGTAAGAATCCAGAAGATTCAGAAGCCTGTTGAGTCGCTTCCTTTGCATGTTTCTTTAACCACATGATCCTCTAGCAGTTCCTTTACCATAACCTCTATTCAGCAGAACATAGGCCACTCCTTTTCCTGGAAAAGCTCTGGGCTGTCCATTAAAAGCTTGTGGTTGATTAACAATGAATCAGCATTACCTCATTTTACATTCAGAAAAAAATTTCCAGCCTGCATTTTGTGAGCTAACTTTGGAGCCTGAGCTGCCCAAAAAATAGCAGGATCCATAACAAATTATAGAGCCACGTGGAAAAGTCTGTAACTGTGGTATCAGAGAGGGCCTGTAATAGAAAAACAGATGAGATAATTTAATGTAATTTTACACAAGAATGTATCCATCACTGTTTTTCCAGGTGATTACAGTCAGCAGCGTCCCAGGCATGGATTCAGACTGGCTCATGGGCGAGCGAGGCAACCAGAAAGGCAAAGTGCCGATCACCTACCTGGAGCTGCTTAACTGAGACCCACAATCCTCTCTCTCTCTCTCCCTTTCCAGCCCTCGGTAACCAGGTGTGATCTCATATTTATCTGCAGGGACAGGCGTCACTTTCTCTTCCATTCAGCCGTTTTACAATGAGTTTTATTTGTAGGAAGGAGGAGTGTGGCTTGTCGGAGGCTGGAGTTGGAGTGAATAAAATTGAGAGAAGGGAACGCAGTCTCACCCATCCTCTCATTCGTATGCCATAAATTTCAAAGACCTGCTTCCGTGCATTTCTGTTTGATGCCATATAACCTGAAACGTGTGCCAGAACATCTCCCAAACTGTAACTTAAAAAAATTGTTTGTTTACAACATATATATCTCAGATGGTGACATTAATACATTTCCCTTGCAGTTTTTTTTTTTTTTTTTTTTTTGGAAGTCTTATTTTATATCTTGTGATGCAGTAGCAGCTGTTGTGGTTTAGCCTGAATATGAATCATTTTTAACATGCTGTGTTGTCAGTCAGCTTTATCTGCACGGAGCCTTATTAAACAGGAT
This sequence comes from Australoheros facetus, assembly GCA_030220045.1. Taxonomy (NCBI): domain Eukaryota; kingdom Metazoa; phylum Chordata; class Actinopteri; order Cichliformes; family Cichlidae; genus Australoheros; species Australoheros facetus. Next base: position 9,387 of record JASGAU010061827.1, read on the forward strand.
GTTATGAAATTCCATTGTCAGACAACATGTACCCTCTCACAGTGAATGCCTTTTTTTTTTTTTTTGCAGCTATACCAGCAGTATTGAGGCTGATAGATGAGCCTCCTCTGAGTGCTGAATCTTAACATTCATACTCAACTCATTCACAATTTAAGTTGAATATTTATCAAACACAAACAGCAGCTGCGTGCCACATTGGTGGTTTACTTAAAAACTTGGTGTTTACCCTCCCCAAAATTTTTTAAAAGGCCTAAAAGTAAACTAACCTTTTTCAATTACTAGCATGCCTCATCAGTTTACCATAAACATGCATTTCAAACTATATAGACAATTTCTCCAAAATATTTTGTTACATTCTGGGAGATTTAAGTATATTATCCCTCGGCTGCTTTTTGTTTTGTGTGTAACTGATATGACATACAGTTGTAAAATAAATATACAATATGATGAATAAAATTAAGTGTTTAGAGATTCTTTGTGCGTAAATTGTTTCCCTCACACTGAAGTAGTCATGTTCCCTGATGGAACCACTGGAGGGCAGTGCAGGCAGGGAACATCAGTATCAGTGCTTCGAATCAGCTGGAGTCTACATTTATGTCATGTTATATTAGCGCTTCTGTAGCTTTAACTGCTTCCTTTTTATGTGCGCACAAATATACTAAAAGGATTTAACAATTTTACAAAAGGTGAATAACCTTTCATACAGTCATGAATTCACTTAATAACATTGTTCCTGAATTTAACGCACTTTCATGTCAGATCTTGATAAGTTTACTGTTTAAATATATATCTAAATTAATAAAGAAGAAAAGTTAAGGCACTGGAAGACTTATTTGAAAGGTGCTCTTTGTTTTGAACACAATTGCTACAGTAGTCACAAGGCAGATACCTGTGCCACATCTGTGGGAGGAGAGGTCGACCGAGAGCACTAAAATAATGACTCAGCTTGTGTCCACTGTGCTTTAGAGCCAGCTGTCATAATTGAAGATGTATAGGAAGTCTGCAGAGTTTTGTCAGTGTCAATTGGACCCCAATGATTTACATTTGTAAATTGAACTATTATTGAAACAGCCTAAATCTGCCCTGGTGTTACTTTGGGCTTTCTCCTGATCCATTCTCCAGTGACTTAAACGTCTCCCAGAAGAGTCTCGTGCTGCAGTGCTCACAGTTGTGGACCAGAAATGTACAAGTCTGACCATACCGGGCCCGGCTGGATGGGCTGTCTTCATTTGAAAATGATTTAAAAGCTAAGCCTTCTTGGTCTGTGTAGACTAATCTGTAAGGCAGGTTTAACCTTGTTTGACCCTCACAACATGTTACAATAGTCACTGTGACCACAGCTTCATAAAATGAGCCTGTGAAGTTGTATGGATGTCTCTACCAGTTTCTTTTAGCCAGACAATCAAGAAAGCTCTTCTTGGCTCAACAGTGAGTCCAGCACAAAGGGCCGCATCCTTGCCTTTTTGTGGAGCAGGAAGGGTTAAGAGGAAGTGGAGTTCTGCAAACTGCCTGTTGACTAAGAAAGTACCTCAACATTAATATACATAGAACAATCTTTTCATTTTCCAGCATGCACCTATCATCGAAACTTCAGACATTAACTGCTTCCCTTTGGCCTCAGTGGCCTTTAATAGCTCTTACCAAAAGGTGTTTTTTGAGTATATTGTTAAAAGCAGTCGCTTAAAGAGGCAAACAGAAAATCGTATGAATGTTAGAATAAGGTCGTTTGAAGCACATGGACTCTGAACTGAAGCATCACCACAGAGCAGCACACTGACAGTCACGGCCCCAGTAAAACCACAGCACTGACACTGTCAGTTGTGCAGCATTCTGCGTTCCCAAACTGTGCGTTCTTTTGTTTTTCCAGATCGTTCACATTTTTTTTTTTGCCTTTCTAAAAATAATCCCACAAGTCAGCCTTTAACCAATTCATGCAGATGATCAGATGAGCGATAGCTTGCCAGAGAAGAAGCACTTCCTCTTTCATCGGTCCTTATTTACTCTCAGATGTTGCACTGAAAGCACTTGTTAGCATCTGCCATTTCAGCAATGGATCTCGGCTTGACATCAGGCGGTTTCAAAGTTTTTGACAGATACCTAGACAATATCCTGTTTAAGGGCAGAAGTGTTTTTCAAGCAGCAGAAAGTGACAAATTTTATCAGTAAAAATCAGAGTGAAAAAGCGAAGTGTGACAATAACCTGAAAGGCCAAGCTGATCCATTTGCTGAATGCACTGGTTCAGATGTTTTATCAACATTTTTTTTTTTTTTGTTTTGCCTCATGGCCACTAAACTATACAGATTAGAAAGCTAAGCCAGGCAGTCTGTAGTTGCACTGACAGGCCTCAAGCTTTCGTGTGGACATTTGAGGTACTCAGAGGATGAGTACGTGAGAACATTGACGTGATCAGTGCAGAGATATCTGCTCAGATCTCTCCTGAATGAGCTGGAACAAAAACGTGTGTAAAGGTTGAACCTTATCTGTTTTCCCTGCTGACCTTTATGACTTTGAGTGAAATATAATCTCAGATTTTTGTACTTCTGGATAAGCTGAACTTTCTGAAAGGTTTCCTCTGGTGTCACACCAGGTCAAAATTTCAGTTTGCTGCCAAGAAGTCCGGCCGCTCAGCCGTCATCTTAGTACTTTCTCTGGGCATTTCTTTTGAAACCTGTGTCTATATTAATTGGGATAGAGGCATAACTATAACTGGACACTATGAGGCACACACTCATGCTCCGATGGATGCACCAGGGGTTGTTTAAGGTTCAGAATCTTGCCCAAAGATACTTCTATATGTGGCCTGGAGGAGTTGGGATTAAACTACCAATCTTCTGCTTGATAAACCTAAAAAAAAAAAAAAAAGTAGG
>JASGAU010062040.1:0-12206 GCA_030220045.1 Australoheros facetus
GAGTGGATGGATGGATGGATGGATGGATGGATGGATGGATGGAAGGATGGATGGATGGAAGGATGGATGGATGGATGGATGGATATGTGGGTGGGTGAGTGGATGGATGGATGGATGGATGGATGGATGGATGGATGGGTGGGTGGGTGAGTGGATGGACGGACGGATGGATGGATGGATGGATGGATGGATGGATGGATGGATGGGTGAGTGGATGGATGGATGGATGGATGGATGGATGGATTACAAAAAGTAGATGGAAAATGGGAACTATGTCCACTGACCTGTCTGTCTGCATCAAGCTAGTGATCCCTGAACAACCCCAGAAACAAACTCACTGCATCAGTCTGAAGACATGCGTCTATTTTTCATAAATCAATTCATCTTTACTTAGTTTTATTTTGGAACAATGCACTTACTTGTTTTAACAAACATGTCGCACATTTCTGTGTGATGTATGTACAGAGTGTTACTGAGTGTTTCTCATGCTTGATGCTTTTCAAGTCTTTGATTGTTTGCTGTACATTTCCAGTCATTTACTGATCAAACTTAAAAAGCACCTGTTTCATCAGCTCTATACGCAGCAGCTGTCAGCAGCCACAGAAGAGCACCTGGATGGGAGCACAGCGATATAGCCTGAGTCATGTTTGAAGTGTTGTTTCAGTTAAATGAAGCCAAAGTTCTGACATCATGTCAGGGCTCACGTGGAGGATTCTTTCATCCACCTTAAATTATACATATATAAAAAAAATACAGCCTGGTTTGTACTGCTGCTGCTGCTTGTGTTTTTATGCCAGTGCTTAAGTATTTTATCCAGCCCACAGGAGGGCTTTGCAAAGTTTCAAACTTGCAGAGAAAGAAGGCATCATTTTTGAATTTTTGGATTGGAGTCATTGTCCAAATTTCATCTGAGCCAAAAGCTTTACAGACCGTTTACTGACAAATACATCTATGACAAGCCACAACACAGTGATGTAACGCAGTTACGCTAAGGAGCCTTCCTCACATTAAAACAAAGGGGCAGATGTGGAGATGTTTACTATTATGACCCCACTTGTGATGAGAGTCGTCTGTGTGTGACCTTTAAACTAAAATGAATTTAATATCTTAATATCTGATGTTTAAGTATTTTAATCAAAATTACTTTAATGTTAGAAGACATGGTGTTACATCAGCTCCACATTTGAAATGACCTCATTGTTTGTGTTGAATTGTGAAAGTTTAAACGACCATTGAGTCACTTTCAGGGCTGATTTATTACAAATGATTTAAAAACTGTAAGAACCCAAAACAGTAAATAGTTCTCACATTCTTCTTAAAAAATCTTCACTTTATTTTCATGTCCTATTTATACGTCGTGACTTCTAACACATCTGAATTCATATCAGATCCAATTAACAGGTTAACTGATTAACAGATTCCTTCATTTTCCTTTATTACAGCTCAGCTTTATCCTGACCAGGAGCTCTGTTCTGGAGAATCCATCATTCCCACATTCACAAATCTTTCCCACATGGTTAAAGATGTGACTGGAACTTCCTCCTCGGCTCTGCAATAAAATCCTCCATAAGCTGTTCAGCTCTTTGATGTTATGGACAAAACAGCTTTTTCCAACACAGCTTTCATTTGAACCCATTTGTGCATCTGAAAATCAATGATCCAGTCGCCGCCATAATGACATCCCAATCTGCTCCGTAGACCCAAAAAGGCCAACATTAAAATGAACCATACACGAATAAACACAAAACCAGTGTGATTAAGCGTCTGAGCCTCCAGCATTCAAATCTCACCAAGACGTTTACAGTCAAATACGTCTTCAAGTGGGTCAAAAACTTTTTTATTAGCCAAATTGTCACTTTATTAGGAAGGAATTAGGCTGTCACAAAGAGCCGATTTTCTGCCGCAGAATATTAATGAACAGCTGACGTTATAAACTGATGCAGTCTGAAATGCATAAGCCCAGGTAAACAGAGTCTAAATCAAACCCCAAATTATGACATGACCTTTCAGGAAAGTCATCTTTTTAAATCCTCAAGCTCCTCAGAGAGCGCCGCGATGCTGCTGTCACTCCTGAAATAGGAATTATGATGAAAACCCCACGGAGCCGAGCTCACCGAGATCCTCCTCGGATACCTATTGTCAGTATTATGCACATGCTTATTGATCCATAAGACCCTAGGCTTTGCTTCCCTTTCACCCCCAGATATGCTTTTAGCTTTTTAGCTCCAGTTTTGCCTCCTGCCTCTAATATCAGGAACTGTGATTCAATCCTTGGTGCCTCCTGACAGCTTTGGAGAGCCTCAGTTTGGGAATTAGCTGGAGGGATTCATGGCACCCTGCTACGCATAATCACCCTCCTTTCATCCTCCCCTGCCACTCTCTGAGCATACTCATCGATCACATGGGGGAAATCTGATTTTAATGATAACTAACACCATTACTCAAACAGGAGATCGCACCGACCTCCACACCGTCACCGTGGCTTGGATTTGTGCAGCTTTGGAGCGTTTTGAGTGTGTGAAATATGAAAATGCAATTCATACCAATCCTTTGCACAGCATGAGTGGTCATGCAGGAGCGAAGACAGCGCGTACATACAGAGCAGGACTGTGGAGCTCTGCATGACTCAGATGAGGTTGCAATTTATAAATCTGCAGCTACAAGTGGGAAAACACAACAACTGCCACTTTATTTTATTTAATCTGCTGAACTACGTTTGTCTGCAGTTCAACTCGTGTCATTTTGAGGTACTTGTACTTTGAATATTTCTATTATAGCCTACCTAATAAAGGAAGGCATACTGTACTTAGCTGACAGAACAATTTTGCTGCTGTTCCTCAATGTGCCACCAAAATAGCCACAACCCACTGAGACATGGACTGAGCAAGACTTCTGAGAGGCCCCGTGGTACCTACTGTAACACTAGTATGTTAGCAGTCACTACTTTCAGCTCTTTAAACTAGTACTCAGAGCCACCGTGGATCAGTTTTATTACAGTGCACGTGCCATGACACAGAAGCTTTAACCCAGTCCACAACGCTGGCTCTGCCATTACAAAAATATTCACTCTTATTCATCAGTTCAGTGATGTTGAAGATTTGAAATATGTCCCAAAAGTGTCTAAAACGTGGCAAAAATAGTTCCACCTAAATGATCTACAATATTAATGCAACAGTAATAACAATGCAATCGTTTGTTAGGCAACTTTGTGGCCTAACTGAGTACTTTATTGTAATACCTTACATACATAAATGACAGAGTCCTGAGCACACAGAGGACTTTAATTTGGAGTTTGCCACTAAAACCTCAGAATTAGTTCATATTCTTTCACTGAGGCCTCTCGTCTCTCTTTCTGCAGATGATGTGGTTTTTGGCGGATTTGCCGACTTCAAGCAACAACCTCCAGCTTGCACCAGGGTGACAGCAAAGCAGCTGGCATGAGAAGTAGTACTCCCAAGTCTGAGAGTATTGTTGGGAAAAGGGTGGAAATGAGTTCCTGCCCCGGGTGGAGGAGTTTGAGTCTGCAGTGATGTAGATGCTGCAGCATCAACATCTTCCCTGGTGGTGAAGAGAGAGAGCTAAGCAGGAAAGCTAAGCTGTCAATTTACCAGTTCCTACTCTCAGCCATGGTCGGGAGCTGTGAGCAGTGACTGAAAGAATGAGATCGAGGGCACGAGCAGCAGAAATGAGTCTCCTCTGAAGGGCTGGGATGAGATGGTTCAGGATGCCTTCTGGGCCCCTCTTAGGAGAGGTGCTCTGGTCATGTCCTACAGGAAAGAGCCCTGGGGCAGACCCAGATGACACAGGCAAGATTACATCTGTCGTTTGACTTGAGAGCACCTCAGTGACCCCCCCCCCAGGGAGAGGAAGGTCTGGGCAATTCTGCTTGTTTTAAAAGTTTGATGGAAAAATGCAGAAGTGCCTCAAAATATCTGCATCAACATCATAAGTTTCCTGAACAATCTGCATCCTCGTACACGAGTTCCTCGCTTCTGTTTCAAAGATTAAAAAGTCTTTCTGTCTCGTTGGTGAAGGTTCACAGAGTGCTTTTTACATTTCAAAAATCAAAATGCGATCATATCGCTCCCTTGAATATTTTCCCCATGATTACACTTCTGCTGGGAGACCAGGTGCTCTTCATATTTTATACATTCAGACTTGGGAACTGGGAACACAAAACAAAGTTAAAAACGACACTTCAAAGCCAACCCTTCCTCAATGAACGACTCTGACTGGCAGAAGAAGAGATGAATAAAGATACATTGAACATCTGAGCATCAAAAATGTTCTAACTCGCGGCACAGAGAGTGACAGAAACTCTGTGACTTTCCACTCCCGACTTATTCTGACTTATCATCCCATCTGGAAGTACAGCGACAGTTGGTAATAGGATACAGCTGAGTGGATTCATACTGTGAACCAGAGCCTCTTGAATAATCGTGACCTCTCCCTTTGTCTTCAGCTCCACAGCATCCTCCACTGAGATGATACGTAATGTGATGTTATGTTATGTAATAAAACATTTCCTGTGCCCCATCATGAAGCGTGGCCAGATTAATTCTCAGTCTCATGAATCTGCAGATAAGATGTGTTTGATCTATATCATTACTTTACACTTAATCAAAAGCATTAATAGCTTTATTATGAGCCTTTTTAATATAATTTAACAAAGTTTGCCTGTTCAACCCGATTTGATGCAGTGAGGAGCCTCAGGTCAAACGTCATGTCCCGTGGTCGTGTAAAACTTTGTTACTTTGTTTCCACATGAACAGAGATCAACGGAACTGGGACTGAGCAGCTGAGGAGCCTTAAGAAAAGCACTCATCACTGAGGCTAATTTTCTAGGGCGCATGAAGACCGGAAGGTCATGTGGTCTGAGGACATTTACCCTGTTCCAGGGTGATGGGTGCATCAGGGTAAGAAGAGAGGCGGGTAAAGTGATGCACCCATCATGCTTAGTGCCGATACAAGCCTGTGGGGGCACTGTTATAATTTGGGGTTGCTTCAGTTGGTCAGGTCAAGGTTTAGCAAAGCTATGTGACCCAAAAAAATGAGGTCTTCTGTCTTCCTGACTATATCAAATTATCGAATTAATTACATTTCTATTAATCCATTTTTTTTTCCACTGATGGCGCAGGCATATTCCAAGATGACGATGCCACACCTCATTGGGCTCAAGCTGTGAAAGAGTGGTGCAGTGACTCCTTCTCTTACACATCAGTCCAACTCTTCCATCATCAATCGAAGATTTTGATGAAAAATTAATCCAGTTAATGATGTGACGTTATATAAGCTTATCGAAATGATGCCACGGCAAAGCTAACGGTGTCCGAACAAGCATGAGAGTGTGACCTTTGTTTGACCATGAGGGTATTAAACCAATTAGATCAGGACATCAAATGAGAACTTGCTGGTTGGCAGAGCGCTGGTTTTAGCCTTTATGCTAAGCTGTGTATGCTATAACTGATGAAGCTAGGTCCATCCATCCATCTTCTTCTTTTAGGGTCGCGGGGGTCTGTGCAAACTAATCAGTTTCAATTAAATTCAATTTTATTTATATAGCGCCAAATCACAACAAACAGTCTTCTCAAGGCGCTTTGTATTGTAATGTAAATACCCTACAATAATTACAGAGAAAGTCCAGTCAATACGACCCCCTATGAGCAGCACTTGGTGACAGTGCGAAGGAAAAACTCCCTTTGAACCTACAGCAGAACCAGGTTCGATTTTTCTTAGTATCCTGATGCTCTCAGTGGATGCCAGGCTGCAGCACACAACAAATCAAATCATTTGTCATTAATACACATTTACCCACCTATCAGATTTAACTCTTCATTAACTGAAGGTGCTGATAAACTGATTGTTTAAACCTAAGTGATTACAGGATTCTGGCGCATTAAATTGTGGGATCTGAGCTTGCATGTAAGGAGTGAAGGTTACAGGTAAAAAACAGTTTCTCCTGGAAAAAAAATCTGCTCAGCTCTGCTCCCAGCATTCATGAGTCCTTTGCAACACTACCAGGTGATTGCACCCAGTCTCACAGGTTACACAGAGCTAGAACAGCCCTGTTGGAAGCATGAGGTCCATTGGGTGCTATTTTCCCAATTAAAAGCCAGTTAGAACCCTATAAAAACCAGTGTGCTTACACACTTGAATCCATTACATTTTGCAGTGTAGCACCATGCACAAGGATGACAAGAGCGAGCATACAAATGCGCCTGATCCTGCCACAGTTGTTTCAGAGTGGACAAAGTGGCCAAAGGTCATGAAAGTTTAATTCTTCAGTGTAGCCTACATTTGGAAACATCTCTCATATTCAACGTTTACATGCTGTAATTGTATTGCAATATTCTGCTAGCTCACCAGCAAACTTCTTAAAATAAAGCCAGCTATGGTTATGCAATCAAAAAAACTCCTGATGGAGATTTGTCAGGATTTGTCCGACATATCTAAGAACATGTAAAGTATGACCCACGTCTTCCTACTCTGTATCCATGGGGGGAAACATTGATATTCTGTGCTGCTCCTCTTCCTCTGCCAGCCAAGGTCACTGGGATGGATGAGTCAGCATAACAAGCCCCGCTCTCACCCTCTGCTTCCTTTCTCTCCTCAGGAACAATCAGCCTCTTTTTCTCTTCAGTCCAGTCTAGCTTTGATTCTCTCCTCCTTTTACCTTCAACGTCTCTTCTTGCTCTCTTTTCTGTGACACTGGTATTATATTTATTGAAATGCAGACAGAAGAGTCACGGGGACATCAGGGAGTGCTGCACCACAGCGGAGAATCCAGCGCTGACCTGAATTCTGAGCTTGCTTTTTACGCTTTTCTTTTTTTTCCCTGAGAACAGCTTCAAAGAGCCGTGGGTAAGGCAGGGGACGGTCACCCGGTGAACATCAGAGGACATCTCGAAACACTCGAGCATCAAGCAAGCCTGAAAGTGTGCCAGAGCACGTGGTATGATCAAGAGTCAGTCAGGACGAAAGGCATGATGGGATTTTTATGCTGCGCGCAGTCCCACTTTTCACACCTGACTTAGTGGACGTGTCACAGCAGAGGTTGTCAAACCGGAGGTCAAGACGAGCTTTAAGAGGGGAAAAAAGTATTTTAGTGGAAATTCTTTATGAAATGGCATTTGCAGCCTCTCGGCTTTCTCGGGATCAATAGTGGAAAGTGAAGTAAAGTAAATGTGTGGTGTGCTGAGACCTTTCTGCTTGTTTTTAGTTGGATCCCTGTCAGCTACACCTACTCACCGCTCACGCAGGGGGTGACAAGTAGGAGTTGTTTTTTTGGAGAAAAGTGTGAGCCAAAAATATTGTTTACATATGTATTGAAATTCCTGAGCTTTTTAAGTCAAATGATAAAAAAAAAAAACTGCTTCACAGCTTTTTATTTTCACATTATCATCTCATCTGTTTTTTTTTAAAAATGGGCTTTTTTTTTTAAGATTTATGGGAAAAAAAACAAAGATAGGACACAGGAGGCTGACTAACAACAAAAGGTGAACTTTAACAGCCAGCTCCACAAAGCCCACGATAAACACAACAGAAATCCAAGAATCTTAAAATATACAAAGGAGCGTGAAGAGGGGAGAAAATGTGGTTAAAAAAAAAAAAAACACTAACTGATGAGGAGACGGCTGACTGAGAAATGAGACACAGGTGGGGACAGGTAGGCTGGGGCAGAATGTCAATGGGAAAACTATCCTTCAAAGTACAGCAGGAAGTAACATTCTGATGGGAAACTAGAAAACCATAAATAAATGGGGCTCATGACAACTTTTAAGAATTGACCTGGCATAGCGGTATGGTGGCTACCGCTATGCCACCATACCGCTAGAAGACAGCTAGAAGGCCCGGGCCTTTCTGTGTGGAGTTTGCATGCTCTCCCCGTGTCTGTGTGGGTTTCCTCCCACAGTCCAAAGACATGCAGTCAGTGGGGTTAGGTTAATTAGTGATTCTAAATTGCCCACAGGTGTGAATGGTTGTCTGTCTCTCTGTGTTAGCCCCGTGACAGGCTGGCGACCTGTACAGGTGTACCCTGCCTTTCGCCCTATGACAGGTGGGCTAGGCTCCAGCCCCCCTGTGACCCTGAACAGGATAAGCAGAATAGGATGGATGGATGGATAGTTAGTTTACAGTACTGTGGTGAAACTTACTTATACCAGCTTTATAGTGTTGAGGAGCTGAAAACCAGTCGCAGAGCTTGTGAAACATCTGCTAATATCTTGTTGAATTTAGTTGGTTGAAGTCCGCAAAGAGCAGCAGCACAGGTCAGCTGATCACAGCTTGCACACAAAGTCTGCTGGAGCTCGCTAAACAAATTATTATGTAGCTTAGTTCTAAGAGACGGTCTCTGGAGCTTGAAAAAAGGTGACTGGACTTCTTTTATGTTTGTTGAAGACGTTTCACCTCTCATCCCAAAGGCTTCTTCAGTTCTCAGACAGAAGGTGGAGAGACCCGGGTATTTAAACCCCGGTGGGTGTAGTCCCCTGAAGGTGGTTGTGACCCACTATTGTTCATGTGCATAATCACATGTGCCAAGGTGTGAAAGGAGGCACGGGTCATTACAATCAGTGGTTTCAGGTGAAAGCAATTTGGGACTTTGCTCCATTGTAACAAGTGACCTATTAAGGTCACCTGAACAAAGGTGTGAATGGGGGTTGAGGCGCCTGGGGAGGGAGCTCAGGACAGCATTGTAAGTGGGGGAAAGTTGGTGATGTAATCCACCTCACTTAGCTCTAAGAGATGCTTCTCCACATGCTGGACCGCTACACCCGATCTCAGGGTTCCCCCACCTGTCAAATCCCACTTTAACCCCAGCCTGTATCTACACGGGGGGTTATTACCTCTGCTAAATAAATGCTACATACTCCTGCTTTAACATACTAGCAAATGGTTTTCTAGCTAAATGAACAACAAGCTGTACATTTTTGATAAACCCATTGTGTCATATTGCATACTGCATTCTGTTAACTGTAATTTCCCCATTGTGGGACTAATAAAGGTATTTGTATTTGCATTTGTATTTGTATTCGCATACGTAAAGGTGCTAACTAAAAACTTTGCATGATTACATTAATGAAGCTACCTCCTGTCTGCAAATAATGCAATTTGAGAGAAAAATGCAGCTTTCCTGTAACAATGAGGAGCCACTGACCCAGTTTGGTCCATATTTTGAAGATAGCCGAGTCACAAGTTTAGACCTGTTCACAGCTGTTGTTTTCAAGTGCTGAGTAGCTGCAGTGTGGCCTCTATTTTCTCCACTGAGTTCATTACATAAGGGATGTTTGGTGGAAAACGGGCTGATTTCTCTGGGCTTGGTTTCAACCAATAAATATCTTTAGTTCAGTTATTTGAGCAGTGGGTGGACTCGGCCCTTTAAAAGACCACACTTCAGGTACATTATATGTGTGAAGGCAGTGGTGTTGGTGAGTGTCACTCCTGATAAAAGTGCCCCTCTGTGAGACACAGAATCGCCTCCAGCTGCAGACCTGCTGCTGTTTTTCTGATGTCTGACCTCAGAATGGAGGAAGGGCAGAAAAAAAACTGCATTTAACAAGAAATATATTTTATTCTCACTTCGGCTGCCTTGGATCCATCATGTCAAACATATTCAATCAAATCTGACGAAGTCAGGGAGTCTATTGAGAATTTTCTGGCCTCTAAGAATGGAGCTGTACCAAAACACATTTCAAAGCTGCTCGACTACAAATGAACTGCTGATGTATTGTGGGCGGCTGTGAAGGGAAGGTCAGCGAGGACGGGCAGAACAAAGATGGATGCTCTATGCTGGAGCTCTAAGGGAGAATCATTAGTGCTACTTTATGATGTCTTTATGATGAACCTTGATAAAATTACATAAAAGGATTTTTCTCATGAAAAGGTAATCATGTTTTTCAGTGAACCTACTCATTCCCAGTGGGAGAGCGCATATGGAGGGCATGCATTTGACTGTAAATAAGAGAAACCATTGATTCAAATGAGCATTGAATGTAACATAAAATCAGAAAGCCATAAAAACATGGCAGCACACCGAGGTCAGGGGAAGAAGGGGTGCTTAGGGTGCTGGATAACTTATAATCATTGTAATCCTTATATGAGTTTAAAAAAAAGACACATATCAAATGCATTTTAAAGCACATGTCACAGATACACATGTATTCAGGGGTCTTACCCCCCTCTCACACCCCAAGGGGCACTTCACTGCTTGTAACCACTTCCCACAGTGATGCATTACATCAAGTACTAAAAGCAGAAGAGAGCATTTCCAGGAACTCTTACACGACTGTTTTCATGTGTGCTGATCTGTTGAGTGGCACCGAGGATTATCACTGCTGCTGTTGGTTTAAAACCACAGAACATGGAACACGAACAGTTACACAAACACCTTTGTCTTGTTAAACGCTCACAATGTAACAGATCACTCAAAGTGCCACAAAATTCTTCAAGCAGCAACAGATTATTTGGTGGAGGCGAGCAGGAAGACAAAGAAAATTTCCATGATTTTTTTGTCTGCAGGATTCAGTCAGAATCGCTTCCTTAGCATCATTAATAACTGACTCACCCACTGGTGCTCAGTGATGTTTAATTTCAACATTTGTTTGTGACCTCTGAACTGAGCATTCAGCTGAGCCCTGTCCCCTTCAGATGCATCTGAGAAAGTATGATAACATCCACTTGGATAACTGATAAAATAAAGCTCAGTGGACTTTGTCGTCTCCAGTTTTAATTTAACTGAGGTCATCTTTTCTTTTTTTCAACCACAAAATAAAACTGAACTTATGAGCATCCTTACATCAACAATCTGAAATCACAGTTTTCAGCATCTTTGAACTTGTGCTGAAACCCACAACTTTACTCAGTTTGGTTCGGTCTCAGCCCCTACACAAACTCTCGTTTCCTGTTCCGGCAAACAGGCTGGTTTCAGTGATTATTGCAGCCCTACCTACCAGCAACTGGCAAAGATGGGAGACCGCGCAACATTTCGCTGCTAAAGAGGCTTCAGGAGCTGGTGGAGAGCCAAACAGAGCTAAAAGGTGACAGAATACAGATGTTTACAGCCATATTAGTGCTACTGTATAATGTGTTGCTTAGATAGACACACAAATCATCTTCTTTCAGCTGCTCCCTTTAGGCAGCGCCACAGTGGCTCATCTGCCTCCATCTTACCCCCTCTCCAGCATCCTCCTCTGTCACACCAACCCTCTGCATGTCCTTCACTGCATCCATGAACCTTCTCTGTGGTCTTCCTCTTTTCCTCCTTACGGCAGATCCGTCTTCAACATCCTCTGTCCAGTATATCCACCCTCCCTCCTCTGCACATGTCCGAACCATCTCAGCTGGAGCTGTCCCTCTCTCCCCTCTGATCCTGTCCATCCTGCTCACTCCCAATGAAAACTTCCAGCTCAGCCTCCTGTCTTTTTGTCAGCGTCGCCGTCTCCAAACTATCCATCACAGCAGGTCTCACTGCCATCTTGAAACCTTCCCTTTCACTCTTGCTGCTCTCCTTCTGTCACACATCACCCCTGACACTCATCTCCACCCACTCCACCCTGCCTGCACTCTCTTCTTCTCCTCTCTTGGGCATCTGTTGCCTTGAATGATTCACCTCAAGTATTTAAACTCATTCACCTTCACTCCCTCTGCTCCTCGTACATCCACCTTTCCACCTGCCTCCCTCTCATTCACACGCATGTATCCTGTCTCGCTTCTACTGACTTTATTCCTCTTCTCTCCAGAGCATGCCTCCACCTGCTCCCTGCTCTCACTACAGATCACAGCCCCATCACTGTGTTACTGTCCTGCACCACCCTCACATCTTCCTCAGCCACCCCCTCATACAAACACAGTTCCTCTGTTGGCACTTGTCACACACAAATGCTGTTTTAAAATCATAAGGGATGAGACAATGCAAAATATATTGTAGATGCTCACAGATCTAATAATAATAATAATAATAATAATAATAATAATAATAATAATAATGCATTTTATTTGTGGGCGCCTCTCAGGGCACTCAAGGTTACCTTACAACATAAAACAATAGTAATAGCATAAAACAATAAAATACAGTGAGCAGATTCATGCAGATGTTCCAGAAATCCTTCTTTGGATTTTACACACACACACACACACACACACACACACACACACACACACACACACACACACACACACACACACACACACACACACACACACACACACAC
>JASGAU010062370.1:0-13617 GCA_030220045.1 Australoheros facetus
ATTTATCATGTTAAATATTGAAATGTGATTAAAATGCGATTAATTTCGATTAATTAATTACAAAGCTCCTAATTAATTAGATTAATTTTTTTTAATCGAGTCCCACCCCTAGTAAAAACATGACAACTCTTAAACATCTGCAAACCAGTCACCCAGATCTCCATGCAAAGGTAAGCATTTTAATGTCATGCAGAGTAAAGTGTTTTTCCCAGTTTAGCATTTATGTTTAGAGAAAATCACCACACTGCGGTGGATTAGCCTTTCCTAATCTTAGTCCTGAACACTGTTCTGTACCTTTCAGAGCATGTCCTGCTGTAAAACGCTGGTTTTATCTCAGTAAGGTGGTGTTAATGATCAGGTGTGTGGGAAGGAGGTGAAACGCTAATGTTATTATTAATAATATTCCATAACTTTGAATAAATGTTTAATTTTGTCTAAGTGTGTATAATGACTAATTCAAGGGAACTGAAGAAAAAACATTTATATCTTTATATTTTAGTCGACTAAATCAACTGTAGATTTAGTCGACTATATTCTTACGATAATTCGTTGACTAAAACTAGACAAACTATTCAGATTTATCATGACGGCAAATGTGCTCAGATAAGAAACACAAAGAAAAGCTAGAGAGAACCAATAAACCACACTCAATTGACAAATCAATATATCAAAGGTGTATGTTTCCACCCATTTAGTGGATTAATAGAGACTGTGAGAAATTAATGACTGAGTGGACGGTTGAAAAATCACTATGTAGTAGAGCAGTCAATAAAAGAACAAGGGCCATCCCTTGTTGTTGTTGTTGGTGGTGGTGGTGCATATATAGTGTGTACTATAATCCTATGTGCTTGTATATAAAATTATATCATCTGCATGCAGAGAAGTGAGACATCCTAACAGCTGTAACTTCTACCATAAACACTTTTTAGACCTTCACCCTTTCAAAAACCGATCCACAGTCAAACCTGCATTTCTATTGGGGGCTCACATGGCAACCATTATCGCACACTGTTGGATACACTCCAGTGAACATGGGAAATTGTATGTGCAAAAGGCCAAAGGTCAATGATGTACTTCAAAATGCTTTCAGCTTGTCCCTACTGAGGCTCATAATTATTTCAGTGGTCAGCAGACTCCCTGCAGAGTTTGGCTAGGAATCTAAAAAAATCAGAATAATCAAAATGCTTAACATTTTTAACATTAAGTCACAGGCAGGTGATGATCAAGTTAAATGTAGATGGGAGGGAAGTAAGGAGATGCAGAGGGAATAATTTATAGATCAATCAACCAGGATAAACATGTATTTTTGAGCAATCTTTTTTTGGGATTCCACTTTTCTCATGGCAGCTCAAATCCTATTACCACCCAATATGCAAAAAGGCTGCTAAATCCCTGGCATTTACCAATATAAGCTTGATTAAATATACTAAAGTTATAGTCAGAATAATTAGTTACACAGCATACAAACCATGAAGGAAAGAATAGTGAAGCATGTGTGCACTCAGACGTCCAGTTTAGGTTGCTGATTTGACTTACAAATTCCAGAGCCTGCTGCAGAGGCAGTGAATTAAGCAATCCTGCATGAACAAGTACCTCGCTCAAAAACACCATATGCACCTTTCTGTATAGACAGTTCTGAAGTCATAACGTCACTGTCTGCTCAAAAAGGTTGCTGTGTGCTCTTTGTCTTCAGCCCACTGTACCAGATTAAAGCGCACTCAGTTATCACATAATTCCACCTACAAAAGCAAGTGGTGTGTACAGTGCACCTCTGAAAGCCACAGCAGAAATTTAGTTTCAGCAATATGAATTCTAAATAAAATTTCTATGCAGGACATCAACTGCAGCAAGAATTCTTACTATAAAGATTCCAGAATATGTATGTCTGTTCCCTAACTTCTCCTAGACACAATCAATCTGGATGAAACTTACTATATAAACTGCCTAGGGGACCAGGATTATCAAGATCTATATAGCTTTTGGAAATTATTTTAACACCCAAATCCTTAAAAATTATATATTATGTATATTAGCTGATCTCAAAATGAACGGCTCTACTTTACATCCACATTACATGTACATTGTTGTTTGTAAATTAATTTTTACTTTATTTTTACCTTTAGTGCACTGGCACTTTGGGTTCACTGGAATGTGTTGTCATCCATATCTGTAAATAAGTGTTCATCAAATAGTGATGCAAATAGTGCCTATAATTGATTACTTTTTCTTATACAATGGATATAAAGCGTGCAATGCAGAACAAAAAATATATATTTTTATTATTTATTTGTTTGCTGTTTAGGAACAACCGTTTTTGTCGTCTCACTATATACTGTGATATAATGAAGATAAAAACATGATAAATTATTGAAATAATCCTGTACTTGTACATTTGCACAATGAAACTGGATTACAACCCCCCTCCCCAATTAAAAGAAAAGAATGTGTAAATATTAACAAATTTAAAAGAGCAATAAACAATTTAAAAGAGCACAAACATAATTTAACTATAAGATATCCTATATACAGATGTACAACTGCAGCATCAGTTATTGCACATGGTGCTTTTGCAACCTAAGTTATTGCACTTGAACGGAAATCAGATCTACCTACAGGTGAACTATTTTGTTTTTGTTTAACAGGGATATGGCCCTGTTATAAAAACTGTCTCTCAAATGGTTTGTTTTTGTTTTTAGTTGCCTGTAACGTTTGCCCAAGGGCAGCAGTTCAAACATCCGGAGTCCTGGGTGTGTACTGTCCCTGATGATAGTGTAGGCCCTTCTGAGACAACGAGTGCTGTAAAGGTCCTCCAGGGAGGGGAGTGAGTGTCCAATGATCTTTTAGGCCGTGTTGATGACCCTCTGTATGGCCTTTTTGTGTGCTGTGGTACAGCACACAAAACACAGAGATGCAGTACGTCAGAACGCTCTCCACGGAGCAGCGGTAGAAGATGGTCAGCAGTTTCTTTTCCAGATTCAGCCTTTTAAGGATCCTCAGGAAATAGAGACGCTGCTGAGCCTTCTTCACCACCGCTGAGGTGTTGGAACCCCATTGGAGATCCGCATCCATATACACCCCCAGGAACTTGAAGCTGGACACCCTCTCCACACACTGTCCATCAATGCAGATTGACTGCAGGTTGGACTTCCTTCTTCTGAAGTCTAGAATGAATTCTTTGGTCTTGGAGGTGTTAATGACCAAGTTGTTCTGAGTACCACTCCACTAGCCTTTGTACCTCTTTCCTGTATGCCATTTCATCGCCATCAGAGATCAATCCGATCAGGGTGGTGTCATCACCGATCTTGATTGTGACGTTGTCTGAGTGGCTGCCGACGCAGTCATAGGTGTACAGTGTGTAGAGGAGTGGGCTCAGCACACAGGCTTGCGGAGATCCGGTGTTAATGCTGAGAGCTGTGGAGAGATGTGAGCCAACTAACACTCTGTACATGGTCTGAGAGGAAGTTTCTTAGCCAACTGCAGATGGTGTATGGAAAAACAACGTCCGTAGCTTAACAGTCACTCTGTCTGGGAGTATAGTGTTGAAAGCAGAGCTAAAATCAACAAAGAGCAGAATGGCATATCCCCCCTGCAGTTCCAGGTGGGAGACGGTGGCATGGAGTGCTGTTACTATGGCATCTTCTGTTGATCCGTTCGCTCTGTATGCGAACTGAAATGGGTCGAGGGCAGCTGGGAGGCAGGAAATGATGTGGCGTCTCACCAGTTTCTCAAAACACTTCATGATAACTGGTGTCAGGGTGACTGGTCTGAAGTCATTTAGGCTGTCGATGCTGGTTTGTTTAGGTATCGGCACAATTGTGGCTGACTTCAGACATGGTGGGATGAAGGACTGGGACAGAGATGCATTGAAGATCCTTGTCAAGACTCCAGCCAGCTGGTCTGCACATTCTCTGAGGACCCGTCCAGTGACTCCATCTGGTCCAGCAGCCTTCCTGGGATTCACCGCCTTTCTTCAGTGTGCTCCTCACCTCATGATCCTCCACCGTGAAGCTGTAACCATTGCAGTTGGATCGTGGAACTGCTGTTGCTTCTGATCGTTCCACGTCGAAATGTGCAAAGAAGTGGTTCAGCCTCTCCACTAGGATTGGGTCATCTTCTGCCTGTGCTGTGTTGCTGGGGTTGTAGTGAGTGAGATGCTGGACCCCCTGCCACACTTGCCTTGTGTTGTTGGTGCTGAAGTGGTCCTCTATCGTCTTTTGTATTCCACTTTGGCCTTCCTAATCCTCTTATATATATCCATTGTATAACGTACATGTCTGTTTTTATACATGTGTGTGAAGAGTGAAGCAAACAAGCACCACAGGCCTGGCAAAAACCGCTCATAAGTATGAATAATGAAGGCTACGAGCACATCTTGAACCCTGGTGATGATTAATAAGTGTGCTGATTTTATATCAGATGACAAACTAGAATTAATGATTAAGACAGAATCAGCCTGAATGTGTCTCACCTTGTCTCTCAGATGATGTTCTGCTGCATCAATGTTCAGCGGATCATCAAAGTTCAAAAGGTCCTGTGGAAAAGGCAAAGAGGGGGGAAACATCAAGAAACCAGAGACTATCTATTGATGGGTCAAATCACACCCATCTTCAAAGGTGGCCTTTATTTTGATCTTAACTACACATCTGTAAAGTCTGAAAACTGCATCTTGCAACGTTAACTGCTAACAATAAGACATACACATAATCTGCCTATACTGTACACTATGAGGAAACACTCTTGCACATAGACAATGTCAACAACAATGTTAAAATACATCAAGAACTGACTGTTTGCAGCCAGAGGACCTCAGATGTTTACTTGCTTGCTTTCTATAATGTCACCCTGGATGCAGCAACTGTGATAAACAAAACAGCAAAAACTGAGGTGTCGCCTTAGATGCTACAAACAGCAAACGTAGCAAGCAGGTTATTATGGAGATATAACGAAAGCCTGTGAAGTTGATTTAGGGCATGACCAGATATTTTTAATGACCTTAGGGACTGTTTAGATATGTTTGAAATGCAATGTATTCAAGTTATTCAAGCTTACATAAAGTGACTGAAATAAATATTTCTTTAAGCTGCTTAAATCTGTCTTACTATGGCAGTAAACAACCTATTAAAATGCATTTCTATTTTATTTGAAAATCACACATACTTCTGCATGATCACAGTCATATCCACAGAATAAAACATTGCATTTAACTGCATTTAACATAGCTTTGAACGGAAAACATTTTTTCCCCAACATGACCCTAAATCTGATTAGTTATCAATTTCCTTCATTTCCTGAAGAATTTGTAATCAAGTAGTCCTTATCTTTCCTTGTAAGACCTGGAACAGGGAGACACCCAGAGCCAGCTGGGGCTGCATCTCAATAATGTAATATGTAATCCAATTTTCTTGCTTTTATTCCCCATTACCTCAAAGTGTTCATCATGAGGAAAAATATAATTTCTCTACAGCTGTAGAAGGGGAAAAAACAATGATCTTGCTTAATCTGATATGAGTTTAGAGTAATGTCATTAGCATAACCTACATACAGCAAGCAGCTTTAACAGTAAGAATGTATTTGTGAAGGTTTACTCTTCAGTTAAGTGACTTAATTCAATGAGGCCTTTAGGAAGCGCTTTAGTTGGACTACCCTAATTATATGTCAAATTAACCAATGAAACTGAGTGTGCATGTGTTAGGTAAAAACAAGCAAAAACTTACAGTAAACAAGGAGTTTAATCCCCAGACCACATCCTAGAAAAACAAAAACAAATGAAAGAACATTAATGATCAAGAGTCAAACTGTAACAAAGAGCGTATACTTGGTACTTTTTATATATGCTATATTTTTTTATCCTCATTCCTATTTCTGACTTCTGATAAATGTAAACCACCATTTTTGTTTATTAATTAAATTACATAAAACTGATAGTCTGAATTTTTTTTTTTTTTTTTTGGCCACAGCGGCTTTTATGGGCAGTGGAGAGAGACAGGAAATGGGGGAAAGATACAGGGGAAGACACGCGGGCATGTTGGTGACGGGCCGGGACTCGAACCCGCACCGCACCGCAACGCGGCATATGTATGTGGTCGCCGAAACTAAGCCACCCAGGTGCCCCCCGATAGTCTGAATTTAAGATGAAAAAAATGACAGCACAAAACATCTTACAAGTGAAGGAGTTTTGCATGGAAGTCTGGCAAGACTCGAAGATCTATAACATGCTTCAAAACCTCGATAAGTCATTTCTGCTTAACTGCTTAACACTAGTTGAGAACATGAATTTGTCTCTCTAATAGAATATAATATCTGATGACATGTTTGTTGACTAAAACACTTAAAAGGCCAGCTTTCCTTTATTTTTGTACAATTATATTTCCATTATCTGAAAACACACTTAAAGCTAATAAACTGTTTCCATGTCTAGAATGTCTAAACATGTTTTCAAGAGGACATGGTTACTTTTTCCACATGACCTTTTACATGTTTTAACATGTTTCGTCTCTTGATGGGATTATGAAGGATTGAGAGTAATCTTAACCAGCAATAACTGGATTTCTTTCATATGTCCCTTGAGACAACAACACAGCAGTAAAGTAAAAATATAAGTTTTAAAATTAGATCAAAACTATGAACCTCATGGCACTTTTGTTTTGTTTCCCCTCAATGAACCACAGTTACATGCAGGTCATGCTACATCCTACAAAGCTGTAGGCTTGAAGGACCAACTATAAACCCAGGATCATAAATGCCTGGAGAGAGTCAATTAAGAACATGACACAGTTAGAAATTATATCAAGATAATTAGAAGACACCATTAGCGACTTAAAAGATTAAACGGACTTCAATTTGCTTGGAGTTGCTATATACAACTGTCAGCTGGTCTAAATACTAACAATTTTAAATTAATGCTTTCAGGGGTTCCGATTATCTTCATTCATGCCATAAGCACATATTTTGTTCATTTACATAATTATATGGATTTCTGAATCATTATTTTGAAACACAAACAACTATCAAGTTCTGAAAGCATCTATTGCACAGTTTGTCATGAAAGTAAATACTGTCAAAAAAAAGAAAAAAAGGCTAAATTCACAAAAGAAAGATATATTGCCTTTCATGCATCTCCTCACTGTCAAACACGTAATACTAAAATCAAAAGTTTTCTTGGTGAGCTAAAACCAAACCACTTCCAGCTTTTATTAAAGTCAGTCTACAATGATAGGTTATTATTTTTAGACACTATAGATTTCTAAAAGCTATGATAACACTTTCAAATCAAGTCCAATGCATTTCTTAAAACTGTAAGGTATTGTAGCCAGTGATGTGCGCACTTCTAAGCAGAAGACACAGTTTGTGAGTGGCAAGAAAAGACGTTTACACAAATGAGTGGTGAAATTCAAAGTGTTTATATAGTAAAACACTTTAGAGAAAACATCAGCGAAACAAGGAAAGATAAAGAAGAGGCAATAAATTATAATCATTTATCCATTCCAAAACCAGTTTTGATGTGTCTTAAGTAATAAATTCCCACTTTTGTCTTGTCTTTGGGTTTAAACTGTTTTTTCTAGTTCATTACATATAAACAAGTTAAAAATGTATGTTTTGAGTGATTTGATTTGGACAATGATTTTGCAAATTTGTAATTTTCCCAAATAATGCCAATTACTAAAGGCTTTCACGTAGGTTTCAACCTTTTTTAAAGCTGGTTTTCTCTTCAAATATTGCCTATAAAAATGGTAAAAATGTTCAATTAAAAGAAAAAATAACCACAAAAAAAATTGATAAAATCTTCCTTTAATTGTTCAGATCAAAAATTTCACGAGTTTCGAAGAATTTGCGGAAGTTTCAAGAATCTTCTCAAATATTGCAATTTTCAACCAAACACTCCAAGAAAATCCTAGAACCTTGTAGAACAAAAAAAGGTAAAGTTTGACAGGAATAATGGAAATTTTCTATTGTTTTACAATAAAAATAACACTTGTCAAAGACAGTGTTATATG
This sequence comes from Australoheros facetus, assembly GCA_030220045.1. Taxonomy (NCBI): domain Eukaryota; kingdom Metazoa; phylum Chordata; class Actinopteri; order Cichliformes; family Cichlidae; genus Australoheros; species Australoheros facetus. The sequence continues at coordinate 7,995 of JASGAU010062370.1, forward strand.
AACAAAAAAACAAACAAAACAAAACTATGTGCCATTACAACTGATCAACCAATCTCATTTACTAGAAATAATAATAAGTTTAGGCTTACAGCAAATAGTTAGTCAAAGAAAACACAACTTTGAAAATTTCTTGAATTCCTTGAATTTTACAAAAGCTATGGTACACTTTAAACTGTTCCTTAGAAAACATCAGATTTCAACTGTGAAACAAAGATTGCACTCTCATTTAAGAAAGCATAAATAATGATGGAAGTTTAACCAGTGCCATTTTTAACACAAAGAGCCTCTAGCAGCATTTATGATTGGTCAGCAAATATGTTTGCAATAAAAGCATAAAACTGCAGAGGATTCTTAATATTGGAACCAGTGATTGTTGCCATTATAAGACAAGGACCTAATCTTTGAATAACCTATTGAAAATAGGGTTACAGTGATTCAAAAATACTAATAAATATTCTTAAATAGAATTAATTAAAAATAGATACACATGGGCACTTTTTCTGCTGAAATAGCAAACCTCACAGCAACAAAATGGTGAATATAACATGACTATATTTTTTCTGCTCATTGACCTCCAAATATACACTGTAAAGCTATTTCATGTAGCAATGTGTGGGCTGAAGCAGTGGAGGCGGCTGGAGCGGTGACCAACAGAGACTACATCATTGACTGCATCCCCCCCTTTATGACACTTGCTGATGCACAACCCGAAGTCAACACTTTAACACATATGACCACATTCACACCTACTTTTAAGTAAACAAACCCAGGTCACATTTTAACTGTAACCAGGGTCACACAGAGGAACAGGCCAGAAACAGAAATGGATGGCCACCAAAAACAAAACAAAACAAAACAAAAAACATTAAGCAGTATGTCTGTGAGCATCACTGAAAGCCTTTTATTTCTCTCATACATTGTACCACCAGATAATCAGTGACAGAAGACGTTTAACAGTAGGCATTTTTTACTAATAAGTAGTCTAGGTGACAACTTTGCTTTGGATATGTATTCACGTTGCAAGTGATAGAAAGCACAATAATAATTTGAACAGATTTCAAGCCAATTTAAGGCTAAAGCAGTGTTGGGGGTTATTCATTACAAAGTAATCTTACTATAATATTTATCTACCCTCTATTGACCAATCTGCACAAAACTTTGTACGAACATACACATAAAATTATTAACATCTACATGTAAAGATTTATTATAAATCCCAATTCTTTTGATCTTTTCCATATATATTATGTTCATCATCCCCTTAGAAATGTGATATTGCGTTCTACGTTTGCATTTGTTTGCATTATGTATCATTTGATTGGAATATGATATGGATACGCAAACATATGACACATTCCCCTATTATCGCCCACCCAACAAATGGCGTATTTTCTCATTAAAAGAGAAAAAGCTTTTTTGGTGAGTTTGACCTTGAAAACGAAATTACAAAGTTATATTGCTAAACAGACAGACAGACAAACAGGGGTGAAAACATACCCACCCTCCCCTCCATTGGTGGGCGAGGTAACAAAACCTGAATGCGATTAAAGTAAAATGTTACTTAACTGAGATTTAAGCTTTGGCACATTACTTGTGGGGTTTATTTCACTCACCAGTACAGTGGTAAATGAATACTAGGCTGTGTATGCATGTCTGCTACATTGCCTGTTATGCTACACCAAACCATACAACAAAAACTGATTATAACCATGGCCTATAAAGACTAAACAACTCATGAGATCTATAACCCCAAGTAATTGTGACACCATGCAAAATTTAATTAAAAACTGATTACAATGACTTACTTAAATGCAACATTCTTTAAAGACCGACTACAGGACATAAGTAATGTGACTGTTTATCAAGAGGTTAAAAAAAAAAAAAAGGGAAGGAATTCGCTACATTCTGAAATGATTAATGGGATACGCAAATGGTTAAGCAATTTAAGAATATAATATATAAGTTTTTTTGTGTATAAGTTTTATACACAAGGGACAAAACCAATTTTGAACTGCCATGATTTCCAGGCCCTCGGGCAGCACTGCAGTAAAAAGGCACAATTTAGTTGGTGAAATCACTGTGTGGGCTCAAACTCTTTACAGGAACACTGATAAATACTTTCATTGACCCGCATTCACAAATTCAAGGTAAAAACTCTACAATGGAAAAAAATAATAATAATAAAAAGGACATATATACTGGACCCAGCCTATTTAAGATCTTGGAAGATGAAGATATCCTGCAGTCTGACAAATCAAAACTGACATTTTTTGAAATCACAGGTTTGGGGGATTGTTATCAGCTCAACTGAAAAACCCACATCCTGAGAGATTTCTGTGTAATAAGTTTTATATGCCGTTTACACAGCATCCCTTTGATTGAAATGGGGCTATATATATGCCTTTCACAAATCACCCCCATGCAAGTTACATAACAGCTTTAAAAAGAACAGTGGGGATATTTAGTTTTGTTTGTTTTTTTCAAAGAGGAAATCAATTTGTAGATGTTAAAAGTAGATGTGTTTAAAGTCATTACACCATGTGGTCCTATGAAGTTTTAGGTAGGTTTTAAGACTACCTTTCCCAACCATTCTTCTATGAATTCTTATTAAATTAAAAGATAAAAACTGAATGAGCTACATTGTCTTTCTGCTTTAATTAATTTAAAAAGGTAAATTAGTTTTTAGATATGCATGTATTTTATTATACAGTAGATTAATGTAAAAGGTGCAAGATTTTTTTTTTAATTTTTTAATTTTATTCTGTTTATATTTTCAAATTAAGAAAAAAACAAACAAAAAACAAAACACAACATAACATAAAAACAAACCAAAAAACTAATGTGTTCAAGAAAATCTCACCTGCATCATTTAAGTATTTGAAAATACTGAAAAATTATAACAATCTGACCACAGGGACCACGCAGTCATCAGAGCCTGGTTATACCTTGTTTCCCAGCATGCTAAATAATTACTAAACCTGTGATGAGAACTCTGCAATAAAACAAAACATAACCTGCCTGACAATTTTCAATATATTTTGAATCTATTTTTCATATTGTGCAAAAACAAAAGAATGTATTTTCTTCAGAGAAACACGAGGACAAATAACAATGTCTACAGAAAACACCAAAAATAGGGCAAGGGAATAAGGCTAGTCTGGACTGACACATATATAAAACCTAAAATAGGAAGAGAACTCTGAGGATAAGACAAATCCTGACAGTAACTTCCGAGAAGAGCCTTTGCAGGAAACGCAAGGGTATTCAAAGAGGATTTACTGAATGACCCTCTAAACTCGGAAATCCTGCACTGGAGGAGGAAAGCCCACCCAGTACTTCAAATGCATACATGCATATATTAGCATATTTCTATAATTACAGGAGCATGCCAGAGCAGTGAGTGAGTGGGAGCATTTTTGATATAGTCTTGAATCTCTGCAGAGGGGTCTTATTTAACATGGAAAGCAGACCTCCACCCTACAACTACATTAGGTTTTAGCCCATAGTTTCTATCAAACATGATCTTAGTCAAATCTTAAATGGAGCTAGAGAAGGACGTCCTTGCTTGAAACTTCAGCAGCCATTTCTTAAGAACTCCAAAAAAAAAGAAAAAAAAAGTGCTAAATTGAATGAAGGGTGAAGCATAAAAAGTGAAGGCTCTCTTTTATATGCAGCTGAAAAGATTTTTTTTTTTTAATGTGAGGCTTACCTTACCTTATACAACACTGCAATACACACTGTGTACACTGTGTGTGTGTGTGTGTGTGTGTCCTAAGAGAATGCCACAGCTCTGAGCTGGATTTCTTATGCTTCTTTGTACATTTAAGAAGTGAAAAACAAAAAAAAAACAAAAAAAAAAACTTTGTGCCAAGGAGTGTCATGCTCATGTCTTTTGGGTTTTAAATCATTTACAACCCCAATTCCAAAACAATTGGGACACTGTAAAGTGTAAATAAAACATAATACAATCATTTGGAACTCTCAAAAACCTATTTTTATTCACAATAGAACACAGAAAAAATGTTTAAAATGAGTCATTTTACCATTTCATGAAAAATATTAGCTTGCTTTGAATGTGATGGCAGCAACACCTCTCAAAGTAGAGATGGGTGACAAAAGGCTGGAAAGTGTTACTTTAAAAAAAAACAACAACTCAAGGAACATCTTGCAATTAATCAGGTTAAATGGCAACAGGTCAGTAAGATAAATGGGTATAACAAGGCCATCCTAAAGAGGCACAGATTCTCAGAAGTGAAGATGGGCAGAGGTTCACCATTCTGAAAAAAATGTGTCAGAATAACGTTGCTCACCTTAAATTTGCAAAGACTTTGAATATCCCATTTACACTGCATAATATTATCAAAGGACTCGGAGAATCTGGAGAAATCTCTGTGTGCAAGTGACAAGGCTGAAAATCAGTATTGCATGCCTGTGATCTCCGGGGCCCTGAGGCCGCACTGCCTTAAAGACAGGTATGATTCTCTTTTGGAAATAACTGCATGGGCTCAGGAACACTTTCAGAAATCACTGTCTGTGAATAAAGTTTGCCGTGCCATCCACAAATGCAGGTTAAAGCTTTATGATACAAAGAAGTGATGTGAACGTGATCCAGAAATGGTGCCATCTTTTTTGGGCCCAAAGTTCATTTAAAACTGTAAAGCAGAAAACTGTTCTGTGGTCACATGAATTGAAATTTGAAATTCTTTTTCAAAAACATGGATGCTGCATCCTCTGGACTAAAGAGTAAAGGGGCCATCCAACTTATTAGCAGTGCTCACTTTACAAGCCTTCATCTCTGATGGTATGGAAGTGCATTATTGTCTATGGAATGGACACCTTGCACACCTGGAAAGGCACCATTAATGCTGAAAGTTATATACAGGTTTTAGAGTAGCATATACTATGCTCCCAACCAGACGATATTCTCAGGCACATTCATATTCAGCTTATTCAGCAAGACAATGCTAAACTGCAAACTGCATCTTTTACAACAGTAGGGCTTCATAGTAGAAGAACTTTCACCAAAACATTTGGGGTATCACAAAACAAAAAAAGATGACAAATAAGCCTCAGGACTGTTAAGCAGCTAGAATTGGACAAGAGTGGGAATTCCTCTCCTAAAAGTCCAGCAGCTGGTCAGTTCCCAAACATGTACAGACTGTTGTTAAAAGAAGTGGGGATGCTACATAGTGGTAAACCTGGTTTTTTTCCAACATTTTTGAGATGTGCTGGTGTCATCAAATTCAAAATGACCATTTAATTTTTTTTGCATTAAAATGACACATTTTCTCAGTTTAAACATCTGATGTGTTTTCTATGTTCCACTGAAAATAAAATATGGGTTTGTTATATTTGGAAATCACTGCAGTGTAGTGCTCTCAACACTGATGGCATAATTCACTTTCTTATACATGTCCGGTTATGGTTATGTTTGTTTGTTCACCGTCTTTAATGTTATGATTTATGTAATGTTGCGGTCTCTTTAAGAGTCCCGATGACGTTTTTCTGATGCGGTTTTTCTGTTGCGGTTTTTCTGTTGATGCGCTTTGCTAGTTTTCACTTCTGTTAATAAACGCGACTCACAGAGTCTTAAGGTGAGAAGTTTCCCGTTTGTTTTTCCACG
>JASGAU010062422.1:0-10336 GCA_030220045.1 Australoheros facetus
ATATATATATATATATATATATATACATATGATTGAAGAGCAGACTTTCTCCTTTAATTCAAGGGGCACTGAATTAACATATCTCAAGGAGTTTCCTCCCTTGAGATGCTTTAGGCCTTTACTGCAGCGACCTTCAGTTGCTGCTTGTTTGTGGGTCTTTCTGCATTCAGTTTTGTCTTAATCCAACAGCATGGTCTGTTGGATTAAGATCTGGTGACTGACTTGGCCATTAAAGAATCGCATTTCTTTGCCTTGAGAAACTTTTGGATTGTGTTTGCAGTATGCTTTGGGTCATTATTCATTTGCACCGGGAAGAGCTGGGTTTTTTTGTAGCATTTGGCTGAATCTGAGCAGAGAGTATAGCCCCGTACAATTCAGAATTCATCCTGCTACTTCTATCGGCAGTCACATCATCAATAAATACTAGTGAGCCCATTCCACTGGCCGCCATACATGCCATAACTTTGCCTCCACCACGTCTGATAGATGATGTGGTACGCTTCGGATCATGGGCTGTTTTTTCACCATCTTTTTCCTCTTCCCATATTCTTGGCTTCACCTGTCCAAATAATTTTACCAGACCTGTGCAGGCTAGTAATGTTTAATCTGGACTTCCTGTTTTTGAGTGTAACCAGCAGCTGGCATCATGAAGGGATCTCTTGATTATAGTCTTTCCCAATGACACGTCTGCCTCATCGAGACTGTTATATACAGTAGGAGGGGATTTTTTTTTTAACCAAGGAAAGAAGGAATAAAGATAGCTGATTTGGCCATTCCTAATGTTTTTGTCACATCTCTGATAGGTTTATTTTGGTTTTCAGCCTAATAATGGCCTCCTTCACTTGCATCAACATCTCTAAGGACCTCATACTGAGAGATCCAGCGAACAGATACCAACACTTAAGAGTTTATTCCAGATTGTTTATCACTTTTGTAAATTTGACATGAAATAAGAAGGGAACAGACCTCCCCTGGCCGTGAAACTGCTTGGCAGTCAACTGTCTGTCGGACTGTATATAAAAATGACTGTAATCCCTCAACAGTTTAATTGAATAGCCCTTGAATTAATGCTGCAGGTCTCCACTTCAGTTACATCTTGATTGATTTTTATTTTGTTTTTTAATCTGCTGTGGTGGTGTGGAGAGGCAAAATTACAAGAAATGTGTCATCTTCCAAATCCTTCTGGACCTAACTGTGCAGTCATTGCTCGCTATATTGCGGCTTCACTGTATCGCGGAATTAAAAAAAAAAAAAAAAAAATCTATTTCTGTATTGCAGAGTTTTCAGTATATTGTGGAATTTTGCAGTATATAGGTATTTATATAACTCCCCATAACTATGTTCATCACTCGGACAAAGAGATCAGCTATTTTCGCCTTTAGCGAAAATAGAAGTTACAGCTGAGGGTGAAGATACTGCACTGCCTGATGAAGCACCTGATGAAGTGGTGCCTTCAGAGGAGCTGTAATGCTCTTCTTGGCTCTGCAATACTGTGCATTCATCTCATCATCATCACCTTTATCGCCATCAGTGCTGCACAGCTACATAATTCATCATCATTCAAGTTGTAGTAAGAGAGTGAGAAAGGTTTATAGGAGTGTGGGAAGGGTTTATAAAGATATATATAAATAAAAGTTTATAGTTTATAAAAATATATAGAAAATAAATAGAATGCCGCTACTTCACGGATTTTCACCTATCATGGTGTCTCTGGTACGTAACCCCCTCGATAGGTGAGGCATCACTGTATAGGTATTGGTGGACTTCATCATGGTTGGCTTAAACTGCCAATATATTTTCATTGATGCTAAATTATTGATGAAACATAAATGCAACTGCATGCATAACTCTTAGTACTTTTGCTGACATACTCCAATAAAATCCAGGGATGACTTCTCTTCCTCCACCAAAATTAATGCTGCCAACGCACACAAGGATAGACATATGTCTTGAACCTAAGACAGGCATCTCTTAGGTCAATCCCTGAGTTACCTGTCCTGAGTTACCTGCCCTGAGTTACCTGCCCTGAGTCAGTGGCCACATACAGGACCAAATGGCAATCTAAGGATTACAGACAGATTAAAGACTCCTGGAGAGAGATTGGTAAGCCAGGGGGATTTAAAGCCGCTTCCTATGTAGCCTTCCTTGGCCTCGAGTCTGAGTGGTTCACTGTTAAACTTTCTGAAAAGGTGATCAGTGTTTTCTACGTTTCTATATGAGAGCATTCGCAGTGAAGGAAAATGTGAAAGTTAATATCCATTTTCAGCAGAAACTTGAACCTGTGAGTAAATACTGGATAACATCTCACTAACTGCTGGCTTGAGTCATGGGTGAAACTAAACATTGAATACAATTAGAGTTACATATCACATATACAAATGGAAAAGCAGATAAGGAGTCAGCACTAAAGGGGCTTGTCCACTGATATGCCTTCATATAATCTAATGGGTTTGAGCATGTTTAAGTCACACGCATTGCATAACTCCTCCTTTGCTTACAACACAGTGTGGGTTCCAACACACCACAGACAAATGGAATATACAAAACAATTCGGCTCCAGCTCAGTTAGAAGATTTCAACTGTCGCTGTGTAATACGAGTTTTTTCATGTTTCTGCCCATGAAGTCTGATGTAAGGGACCTTTTGTGGTTAAAACGTTGCTGCTACAGTTATAAGAGGAGGAAGTATGGAAAAAAGGAAAAAAAAAAACCCCAAAAGGAAAAGATGTCAGCAGGGAACAGCAGTTTAAAAAAAAAAAAAAGTCTGGCACTATGACAGTTATTTACATCCTGCTCTCTGTAATAGCCCCCAGCTTAAACGCTCGACGCTGCTTTTTGTTGCGGTCGTTGCAGCACAGAGTTCACCAATGCACCGCACTGCTTACACAGTAAACACTGTTGCACTGTCATCATCTTTAGCTCCAGAGCAAAACAAACTGCTGGGGTAGGTGTCTGTTCCTGACGGGCCGCCCAGCAACAGCGTTTGGAGATTGAAGACGCAGGTGGATCAATTAATGAAACATGACTGATTATATGTGCACGTCAGTGGAGAAACAAACCACTAAAAAAAAAATAAAAAAAAAAAAAACAAAGAACAGACAGGAAGAACAGTGCACAGTTTCTTGTTTTCCGCTGGAACAGCAAACACACTGCTTGGACTGCTCTGACATGCAAGCTCCTTTCTCCTGGTTTTGCATTCAAAGGAAGTTCATTTACAAGTCAAATTTGAGAATGTCAGGTCACAGAGGTTTCCTTTCTTTCTTTCTGTTCACCTGTTCCAGAGCACCAGTCTAACAAAAAGTAGTCATTTCAGTTTCAACTAGAACATCTCACCTCTATACACACCAAAGACTGCATTATCTAATAGGCAAACTGTGCTGCTCTTTATTCCTCCTAATGTGCACTACAATTACCCTCTTTCACCTACTAGTTCTTCCTCTTCTTCCCTCTGTGGACAGCATACTTATAGGCAGCATTTGAAAACAACAACAAAAAAAAAACACCTCTGGTTATCTCCGGCTCGAAGGGAGGACCACTGATTGACATATAACCACTGCTCTCCTTCCATATCCCTGTCGTCCTGTTTCATCACACTCCACTCCCAGCAGTGTTTATAAATGTGCTTAAAATAACTCCATAATGGCATAAACACGCAGGGTAGAACAGGCAAGAGCTTTCAAAATACTTGTTTGCATAGTATGCGTGTCTAATGTGCAATTAAGCTGAACTGAAACTCGCTAAAGTCTGTGAAAGTCTGGAGCAGCCCCACCACTGCAGAGCGTGGAAGAGGATTTAACACAGAGAAAAGAGAAAGAACGGCGAGAGAGGGCTGAACGGTTTATGGCATTCCTTTCCTTTTTGGGGGGCTTCTGAGTGTTTTGTGTCGCGACACAGTTTTGTTGAAATTCTTTTTAAACGACCCAGAGATTTAAATCTCTCCTCTGCCACCCTCACTGTGACTTCTTTTCTAAAGCAAGTCACTGATCTTCAGCAAATGTTTCGCTCCAAATCAAGTGAGCGAACAAGCAATAATCCACATGAGAATTTCCCAAATGGTGTTGTCCACATTGTCACTCCCTGCTATTTTTTTTTTCTTCCATCCAGCCAGAGACAAATACTGCAGATCGGACTAGAGGACGCAGGGTTAAAAAGGTCATAGCGGCTCAGATGCTTTGCAAGGCAAGTTCAAAAATAGCCTGTAGATTTACAGCAGAGGGACTACAATGGGCTGTGCACGTGTTTGAGTCAACTCCCTGCGCAGTTACTGTCCACCTGTCTCCATAGCCACTATCTCAGTGACATAACATGGCTCAGCGCCTGCCTTTGGCCTGAACTTGTACAATTGGCTCTAACAAAGCTGAAGTATTGGACTTTTAAAGTTTTTTTTCCTCTCAGTCCGCTAAATTTGTGATGCTGGAGCTAGAATGACAGAACTAAAAGGTTTATACCGAGGCTGTGGGGAGAGCTTTATTGTGCTGTTTTTGTAGTTTGCTTTCCTAAGATAAACAAGTAATGATTTAAAGACCTCCACTGTTTGCAGACTGAGACGCATGCAGCAGCACAGACACGAAAACACACCATCAAAGACAGCAGTGGAAACAAACCTCAATACACCTGCACTTCAGCACTCCCAATCTATGATTGCATTAAGGACAAATATAGTACTAAAATATATTCGCTGTCACTAGTTAGTTACTTTGCAGCTTTAAAAAAAATTACCAAACATAGAATCATTTTGCTAATTTAGATTAATTGCCGTAATTTCAGAATCAGAATGCCTTTTATTGTCATTTCATTACAAAATGTAATCTGTCATTTGGTTCTGTAGCATCTATCAGAGGGCAAAAGGTCAAACAGCAAGGGTCCAGGGTGAGAAAGGGTCTTTTGTGATTTTTAAAGCCTCTTGAAAGTTAGCTCACTTTTGCGATCCAACTTTGATAGGTCAGCTTGTTAGCCCCCAAGGCTGATAACAGCTGTCCCTGATGTTCAGTCAGCATATGGATTCATAGATTAAACTACCCAGCAGCTCCACCCTTACCAACAGCAACAGACACTGACAATAAAGTCAGCTAACAACGCAGTGCCTTTGAATGCACGACTTTATTAGCAGTGGAATATATTATTCTATCAATTATCAATTAATATGAGGAGATACAGTTAATCCCTATATGTGTCAGCACTATTTATAAGCAAAGTTATCGAATTAAGGCTGTAACTTGGATTATTCTGTGTGCCAATTAACCCACAAATTATTATTATTATTATTACTACTACTACTACAACCGATTAATAATTTATAATCTGTAAAAACGCCCACAACTTTTCAGAAGTAAAGTTGATGTCCACATGTGTCTAGTTTTGCATGACCAAACGTCAAAGCCAAAACAGATTCAGTTTAAAGTGAAATATTACAAATAAAAACAGCAAAAGCTGGAGTCAGATAATGTTTGGAGCAAGATCTGCATCCAGTCACATACAAAGAACCACTCCAGCTAGGAAACATGCTAATAAGTGCATGATATCATAAATATTTTATGAGATTTATGAAACGAGGTTATACAAGGCTGTATAAACACATTTAAACGGAGCGTGCAGGTTGTTTTAAAGCTGATACAGCTGTAAGACTCAAGCGTTTGTTGTATTTCCAGACTGTCTCTGAACAGCTCCATTCCCCACTGTGGCTGCGTGGCAGTCAGGTGAACTTTAAACAGGGTGGCTCTAGGCCTGATTTCGCACCTGTATCGATTCAAACTTTAGCCGAACAAAGCTTAACAGTTGCGTCGCCCTGTAAACTTGGCCGGCCTCGAATTTCGCGTCAAACAACTCACCTGGCTGCTCCCTCAGAGCCATGACTGACACGATATAATGCGCCATGTCAAAGTAAGGAAACATGGACAAGTTTGCCAGTCCATGAGCCAGCTGGTCGAAATGCAGCACACCGAGAAGATCCATCGTCTTTCTAGAACAATTCAGCAGTAACGAGCTTCCCAGCGGGAACTTGGAGTGGAGAGAAGGCACCGGTCCAGCTCAGAGCATCAGGGCACAAACTTGGCTTCATCCGCAGTCTGGACCAGTCTGACACGGTGGCAGCTGTGGACAGGCTGCTGCCGAGTTGCTCGCACCAGGTTAGTTGACCTTTAGGGCAAGTGGGAGTTTAGGTCGCCGGGCAACAGACTTGTACTACCGTAGGACGGTCATCACCGCGACGCTGTCACCGTCGCATAGGCGGAATTCCTGCTCTACACGCCGCCATGCTTGTGATGTGGCGGGCGGAGCCAGAGCGACTCGGTGATTGGCGGAGGGATCGCGTCACAGTGTGGAATCGGAGGTGATCGGACAGCGATGAGTAAAAGTAAACAAACCCTTTTACACACAAATAAACAAATATCCCACCTGCAGCAGCGTAAACAGCCTCCATCTCTTCTTCCTCCTTTTGTTTTTGCCTGTGCCTTTAATAGGTGGAGTTTACAGGTGGTAGTTTCAAACATGTTCAACCAATGTTAGTACTGATATTATTTTGATGAGTATCATTACTTTTTATTTTTGAAAGTACAAAATATAGTTTCTTAACTGGTCGAGAAAGTTTGCAGCTGGCTGCACTTAAAAAAAAAAGGTATATATTTATAGGCTCTAAATGTTTAGTATAGGCCTACTTTATTTACTGGCTCCCTAAAAATCAATGACATGAGTAAATACCTATGTGAGAGGACGCAGACATGATACTAAAACACTTAAATCACTAGATGCTGCCGTTTTGCCCTGAATAACTTTGTTTGGCAATACACAAAAGCTTTAAAAAAAAAAGTGTTGACATAACATTTCTGAACCCTGTTGTCATGCAGTGGGAGCCTCCACCCTCCAGTTCAAAGAATAGCGGTATTCAGGTTTTACAGTGAGCTGTAAAACACAGCAATTAGACAGTGTTAGTGTGTGTGGAGGGAGTTTGGGCTTGTTCACGCTCTAAACTCACAATTGTCTGAAGAGATTCACTGACTGTCTTCTGTGGCTAACAGTAACAAATCATGCATTTCAATAAACATTAAGTCACTTACAGAAGGTAATACAAAATTGTTAGGTGGATGGGTGATTTGTGAACTTTTTTGTAAGTCTGTAGTTTTCTCCTCATATCATACTTTAAGATACCAAGTGATATTATAATGGGTGTGTGCAGGCATGAGCATGACACCTGCTGGTGACTCCATATTAATATTTCTTGGTCTTTTTTTTAAACTTTATATCTACTTTTTTCCTTTATCGTTGGATCACATCTATTTATGTGGAGCTCATTGATGCAGTGGCAGCTTTGCAGGCTCCTGCTGAGACTCTGAGACATTTATTCTTATTTGATTTCTGAAGCAAGTGTCTGCCTGTCACTGTGCTACAGTTAAAACAGGGCGAGTAGCTGTGTCAGTCAAACGAGTTAAGGCTTGTTTGGTAGCACTTTAGAAGAACTATTGTTAATAAATAATATATTCTCGCTCTTTAATACATGTTTTACCATCTGGGAACATTGTCTGGATGCTGTAAAGTTGAAATGAATGTTTATATTATTTTTTTCATTTAGCATTGTTTTCACTGATGTTTGGTTAAAGTTAGTTTTGGGAAAATATTACAGTTTGGATAAAATATGCCTGTTCACAATGTAAACCCCGCAATTTGGAAAATAATATTCAAGCCTACTCAGCACGACTTGTTTAACAGTCATAAGACCTTCATATTACAAAATGACAATAATGCTTGATAATCATTAACAAATACATAATGTAGTATTTAAAATGTTGTGTGTGTGTGTGTGTGTGTGTGTGTGTGTGTGTGTGCGCGCGCGCACAATTCATAAACTAACTCGTTCATGCATTCGTTTCCAGTAGTCTGGAATACTACAATGCTCTTTTTTCTGGACTTCCCAAGAAGATTGTCAGTAGGCCGCAGCTTATCCAGAATTCTGCTGCAAGGTTATTCACTAAACCGAATAACAGAAAGCACATCGGTCCAGTTTTAGCAGAGCTGCATTGGCTTCCACTATCCTCCAGAACTGGTTTTTAAATAAGAAACTCTTAAAAATACACCTAGTCCATTTAATTAGCACTTCCACTGAGTAATAATACCACTGTACAGCCCTACCTGCTGAGTTCAGCTACACTTGGTAATCTGGTGGATACAGACCATGTGCATTCTGCATCAATATTATATTGGCCTTCTGCTTCTGCTACTTCCAAGATGTTTTCCTTTTTTCATATTTCTGTGTTTTGCAGGATTTTATGAGTGATTTACTTTTACTTATGTATTATTTGTATGTCTTTGTTGGTGGGTGTGTATGTATGTATCTCTGTGGGTTGCTTGTTTGTTTAAATGTCAGTTTTAATAATTAAGTGATTTAATTTCTTAATGTTTTATGCATGTTAAGCCCTTTGAACCTCAATATATGATATTAGGCTATACAAATACAATTGAATGGCACTGAATTGAATTAATGGCATAAATAAAAATAAAATGAGTAAATATGATCATTTCATTGGTGACAGTAAAATAACTATTTACTAAGGTTTAATTATCAATTTATAATTAATTATTACAAATGCTGTAATGTGAACTCTTGGCCAGTAGAAGGCAGCAGTTAAACACACATGTATCTCACCGCTGATCTCTGGCCCCAGACAAACTAGTTGAAATACCCTCACTCACCACCAGCAGCAGTCTTATAAGGTGTGTCTCATGTTCTGTTATTAATATAATAAGCAAGTGACACTTTATACAGAGAAGGGTTGGAAATTAGTTTACTTGTCAATAACATTAGGCATCAAACCTTTGGTCTAACAGGTGTGAGGCCAGCAAAAACACTGTTTTTGTGCATCACATAAACTGTTGTGTCACTATTTAAAGCTATGATGGGAACTCCCATTGAAGGTGATGTGATCCCAAGGCCATAATGAACATGAAAAAGAGAGTACTTGCTCTAACATGGCCAGGTGATTATGTAATCACACACTTAAACCTTCATTCACAATCTACCTGCCTGAGACCACTCCTGTGTTTGTGATGGTATCAACAAACACTGAGAGCTCTGTCGTCTTGCAAGACCTCTGAGTTATACATTATGTCGTCACTGTAGGTTATTTCCACAACAAGCATTTTAGACAGGACTCGTCCTATAAATATTTTATAGGAGCACAAGACTTTCAGGTTCAAGGTTCAGTGCTTGTCGATGCTTTTTACACACACACACACGCGCGCGCGCGGGCATGTACACACACACACACACACACACGCCCTTCAACCCCCCTTGTTGTCTGAGCTCTGCTAATCAGTATTCTCCCAGTGGTGTGGGATTAAGCTGTGTCCTCAGCTCTTACAGCCCTGGGACAGCCTCTCATTCCTCGGATTTCTGGGGCCCACCTCAAAGACCCAGAGGCTACATCCAGAGGTTTTTAGAAAAACTGGAATCTTTATTCAGTTATGTTTGTGGCCAACAAGCATGTCATCAGCGGGTTACTGCTTAGTTCAAAGCCCCTAATGAAGCCTTCCTTGAGGAAGTCAGGCAGGGGTGAAGACAAGATGTGTTTCTAATAGATGTACCGTATACATGTGTGAGTCTTGCATGCATGTCAAACAACTGCTGAAGCTGAAGTGTGTAATCAAATAAAATTAAAAAAGAAGACGAAGAAGAAAGAAAAAGTTGACTTTGTAGCTGGGTGACAGCTAAAAGTAAGTCGTACTAATCTGGCTTGTGTGTGTGAAAGTTTTAATTTCTTGTAAATCTTCTTTTCTCCTTATAAATTATTGTTAACTCCTAATGAAATATGTCCACTGCTTCATTAACTGTTCTTCTCACTTTGACACCCTCTGCCCAGGTCATTCTAGAAAAAGCTTGAGCTAAATTGAGCGACCAGGTAAACCTAGTCACCTGTGATTCCCCATTCCATCAGCTCTGTAATGCACTGTAATGGTAACTGGGGAAAAAATCAGCTTGTATGATTTTACAGGCAAATGTCCTTGTGTGGTCTACACTTTTCTTCTGTTTGCTGTTATAAATAAACATTTCCTTTATCAGACTCCGTTGTTTATAAAGAACATGCTGCTTGAGCTAGTAGTGACTTCATGGATTTCTTTACAAATAAAATTTTAGACATTAGAGAAAAAATTATTCATAACCATCTCAAAGATTATTCTTCATGTTCAGCTGATTTCAGCACTGCTGGTATTTGTTTAGACTCTTTCACTCCAATTGATCTTTCAGAGTTAACCAGCAACATGTTTATTAGATCCCATTCCTACTAGACTGTTCAAAGAAGTCTTTCCAATTATTGATGCTTCTATCTTAAAAATGATCAATCTGTCTTT
>JASGAU010063071.1:0-24694 GCA_030220045.1 Australoheros facetus
CTCTTCTGAAGTGGTATCCAAGCCCAGGTTGCTTTGATTGCAGCCTTCAGCTCATCTGTAATTTTGAGTCAGGCAACCTGGCTGGCCAGTCAAGCACAGTAGTAAAATGTTCAATAAACCATTTGGTAGTAGTTTTGGCGCTGTGGTCAGTTGCTAAGTCCTGCTGGAAAAGGAAATCTGCTTCTCCATAAAGCGTGCCAGCAGAAGGAAGCATTAATTGCTCTAAGATCTCCTGGTAGACGACCGTGTTGTCTTTGGACTTGATTGTGGACCATCCGCCGCCAACAGCAGCAGAGGAGGTGGCACCACGAGTCACCACAGACTCCAGGAACTTCTCACTAGACTTCAAACACCTTGGATTCTATGCTTCTCCACTCTTCCTCCAGAATCTTGATTTCCAAATGCAAAAATTCAAATGAAAAGAGAACTTTGGAGCACTGAGCCCAGTTCTGTCCCTCCTTAGCCCAGATATGACACTTCTTGCACTGTCTCTGGTCCAGGAGTGGCTTGAATAGGAATGTGACAGCTGCAGCCCCTTTTCCTGAGTGTGGCAGCTCTTGGTGCACTGACTGCAGCCTTAGTCCACTGCTTGTGAAGCTCTCCCAAGACAGTCACCTCAAGGCTGCGGTCATCTCTTGTGCTTGTCCACTTTTTCCTACCACACTTTTCCCTTCCAGTCAGCTTTCCATTAGTATGCTTCGATACAGCACTCAGTGAACAGTCAGCCTTTTCAGCAATGACCTTCTGTGGCTTATCTGTCAATAATTGTCATCTGGACAGCTGTCAAGTCATGGGGAAGAACTACTGTACTGTACTTCAGTGCACTGAACTAGATGGAGAAATGCATGGTATTCATACTGGTTGAATAGTTAAACTCAAAATGAAATATTCTAATAATTGAAGATGCTGAATTTCTGATTTTTGTGTGTGACCGATAACCTGTAATAATTAAAATTAAAACAGAAAAAAAGGCTTGAGATATTTCACTTGAGATGTAATTAATATAGACTATATGAAAGTTTACATTTTAGAGCTAAACTGGGGGGGAAATTAACATTTTTACAATGTTCTGCTTTTTAAGATGCACTAATACTGTATATAAAGTGTTTAAAACGAGCAGCTTCAATATATGTAATCACAATATTAGATTATATATTATAATAAAGGAAGGCGTGTTTATAGTATGGTGCTGCTGCTTTGAGTGAAGCAGAGCAGTCTTTGGTGTCCATATATACGCTGCATAATAAAGATGAGGGTGGCGCGCGCAGACTCGCACGGAAACGCGCTTTGGAGAGAGCGGGCGCGCGCGAAGCGGTGTGCAGATGTGTCGCAGATTTTGTAAAGTCACTGGACGCATGGAAAGATCCAGCAAAAAGGAAGTCTCTCCGGATAAATGGGCCTTTAAACTGTCAGGAAAACAAAGCGGCCGAAAGAGACACGCGGGGAAGAAGACGTAGCCGAGTGAGGACTGTCATAAGCAGTTAACGTTAGCTTAGTTTGTAGGAGGAGAAGGACGTTACTTTGACAGTTAAAAGCCAGCGAACGGCGGTGGCGTGCGGAGAGATGGAGCTGTCAGCGATCGGAGAGCAAGTGTTTGCCGTGGAATCAATCGTTAAGAAAAGAGTTAGAAAGGTAAGCGTTAAAAAAATGCGGCCAAATTATCAGCCTGTATAGCTTTCAGAATTTTTGTTATAAGAGAACGCTACTTTAGATGCTAATAAAAGCTTTAGAGATTAAAGGAGGTGAGCTGCGTTACTAATCTGGTTATCTAATTGCAGAGCGCACTGACAGAGCAGGTGAGCGGAGGATGTCC
Organism: Australoheros facetus; assembly: GCA_030220045.1. Taxonomy (NCBI): domain Eukaryota; kingdom Metazoa; phylum Chordata; class Actinopteri; order Cichliformes; family Cichlidae; genus Australoheros; species Australoheros facetus. The sequence continues at coordinate 1,814 of JASGAU010063071.1, forward strand.
CTTTAATTTGACACGGAGACTGTTGTTACTGTACTACAGCTTAACGTGTCAGGTGTTTGGCTTATAGAGGCGATCAAACCAAAAAATACCCTGCTTTTTGGGCCCGTTTGCTTGTGTCTGGGTCTAAGTTACCAATTGTGTTGACATATGCAGGTGTGAAGCTACGTTTTATTAACTCGAAGGGCACAGGGAGGGCCCCTGAAACTATTGTTTCCCACCACTGTTACATCTGTTGGCAAAATATCAGAAATAGTCTAATATTAAACACACCAGTTAGCAGCATTCAGCTGGTAAAAGCTGCTCAGATTAAAGGTGCTTAAGTAGCATCTTAAAATATCACCTTTTATAGCATGTAACAGGATGTGATGAATGTCCTAAAGTCAAAGAATACCTTATATATAGCAACTGTTAGTCATTTGTGATGCTAAATTACCCAGCAAACATGATTGAAATTCTGATGTCATCTCTGGTCAAAACTGGTTGCAGTGTAACTGTATAACTGACCCACAAAGGGACGCACTGATGTTATTTACCCATAACACAAAGGACTAGTCAATTCATCTCTTCCAAAGTGAAGACTATAGGTCACCTTATTGCAATGAAGGAATTTAATGTGTCTTTTTATATAATAATTATTATTTATTGGTTTTCACTTGTGATTAAATGACTAAGGATTTCAGATCTAATATACAGAATATAAATGACTGATTTTCAAGTCCTATGCAACCTCGAAACCTTAAGGCCAAATCTGCACAGTGAGTACATACTATTTACATGATAATATTTACATGCATAACATTTATTAGGGCCCTACTGATAAATTGGCTGACATTAGCTATTGCTGATATAACGGTATTGACATTTATAGCAGCTAAAAAATGAAAATGTAAAACGTAAAGAAGAGATTGGAGAAACACCCTTCATCAATGTTGTGAGTGTTGATGTTGTACTGTTTGTCCAACAGAGGGCGCACAAACGAAACAACCACCTGATCCAAGCAGAGCCGGGCACAGCATAAATGAGTAATCCACAACTTGTTGTGACAGTAAAACAGGATTATTTTTTTCTTAGTAAGTACTCATTTATGTTTCATGTGTCTGAAAGGAGAAAAAAAAATACAGGCCAATATGCTGGATTTTTATATCACCAAATATCAATATCAGTCTTTAAAAAAATCCTATATTTGTTGGACTCTAATATTTATGATCTTGTTGTAAGGTTTGGAAATGACAGCTTTTTGAATTTATATATTACAGACATATGATTGCCATTAATTATACAATATTTTTATTGTGTACTGTACGTGCAACTAGTGATTTAAATTAAGTTGGGAAAAGCGGTGACTTCACCGACTGAGAATACCTTTGAGAGCCTCGAAGTTATTATTGGATGATGTCACGGAGGATGACTAATCTGAGTAGATTGTCTAGTATGTGGAAAACATACAGTACATTTTGAATTGCGTGAAATATAGATGCTGTATCTTCTGTTGACATCATGGCACATCTTCCTACACATTCAACAAGAATATAATAAGGGCAGTCCTGAAATAGATAAGAAATAACAGATAATTGTCAAATAAACTAATTCAAGTGTGATTTGTTCTAGTTTAAGAGAAACAAGCATATGGATTTTTATCTATACTATTGTGTTTTCATGTGATATACTTGTATAAAGTGGTACATTTACACACTTTACACGCTTTTACACATAAAAGCTTGAAAGAAACAAACGTATCTACTACAAACGGGCCAAGCATGAAGAAAATGCAGCACACTGTACGTTTAAATGAAATCCAAGTTACTGCTAGAAAATTAACATCCTTTCAGAGTTTGACATTTTGACCTGAACAACCTGATAAGATGAAAGCTAACAGACTGGCTCTGAGATATCACATCCAAGCGGTTTAATCGGTGTAAATGGGGAAAATGTCACACAGAAGTGCACTCCCTCAAGTTGCATCAAAATGAGACATGGTGCATCTGAGAGATGAGGTCATTGTTGATGGGTTGATTTCATTGTGCTTGGCAGTGGTTCCCTACTTGGAGGTGAAGGCACTCAAAGTGGGTCACAAGATCCACTGTGAGTGTGGGGTAAAAAGAGAACAGAGGAGCAGGAAACAGACATTTTAATTCTTATTAGAGTTATTGCTTCTTCTTTTTTTTCAGACATGACTGGCTTTTTTTTAAAACTTGTAATTTTCTTTTTTCAAACTAAAACAGGTCATTAGGAAAACAAAAACAAAACGCTATATATCTGAAACCACTGAAACTTTCTCCACAGGGACACGTGGAGTATCTGCTGAAGTGGAAAGGATGGCCTCCAAAGTGAGTATGGAGTTTGGAAGATAAGATGGTTAACATGGTATGAAAGTTAAGAATGCACCTCGTACAGTACTGTGCAAAGGTCTTGAGCTACTATATATATATATATATATATATATATATATATATATGTATGTATGTATACACACACACACACACACACACACACACACACACATATATATATATATATATATATGGCTTTTTTTGTTTGGTTGGTTTTTTTTGTACTTAAAACAGGGGTGTCAAACTCAATCACAGGACAGGACAAAACAGAAGAAACAGTTTGTGTCGCGGGCTGAACAGGATTTTAAAAAATTATTTTAATCAGCAATCACCACTGTCAGCTCACCTGTGCAGGTCTCCCTCTGCATCTGTCCCACCAATCCGCTCTTTTCCCCGCACATCGCAGGCGAGGAAAAGAGACACAGTTTACCTGCGATCAGGTCCTCTGCCTCCCACCTGTTTAGAAAAATCCCTGTTTTCCACTTTTCATTTGGTCATTTTTGGGGGTCAGACTAGTTTAACTGTCACTGTAAAAAGTGCTGACCGATGTTTTTGTCTGCTGACCACTGATCAATGTGTCATTGATAACACAGAAAATGGGTTAGCGCACAGGTCTTGGCCAGCGCAGCATCTGTTGCAGTGCATTGTGGGATTTGTAGTATAAGTGGTAGGCGCAAAATTTACCCACGGGCCATTAATAATAGCTATATGAAATCATCTCGCGGGCCGTATAAAATTATATCGTGGGCTGGATCTGGACCGCGGGCCTTGAGTTTGACACGTGACTTAAAAGGAGCCGATAGGATATTGTCATCACCCCTCCAGGCGGGTGGCCAGCCAAGTTTAAACTTTGTGAACGTGATAACTCCAGAACGATGTGACCTAGGATGTTCAAATGCACATCATAGATGCATCTATTAAAAATATCGAATGAGTTTGAATCTTGGCAACCTTGACCTTCAGGTCACTAAAAATCTTGTGAATGCAATAACTAGGATTTTAAAATTGCACTGGCAGCTGACAGTAGTGGTCTTGAGCAACAGCTCTGCAGGCTTTGTGAAGGTAAAATGCAGCCAACATCCTAAAAAGCCTTTAACTACTTAAGCAAATTACAAGAAAGCTGCCTAAGAGAGTTCAGACTGTGTTGAAGAATAAAGGTGCTCATACCAAAATATTCACTTATGCTTACACATGTTTCAATAAATTCTTGCACCCATTTCCTGTTTTCCTTGCAAAATATAAAGAAATGCCAGGTGGCCCAAGACCTTTGCACAGTAATGTATGCACATACAGAAAAGTACCATCCACATATTTACACACACACACACACACACTGTGGAAAATGTAAATTAAAAGCAATGCAGTGGCCAGCAATCACTTAAATTGCATTCATCTTTAAAAAAGTACAAAGACAACAGATCAGCTGTTGAGAAATTAGAAATTTTATCATTTGTTGAAAAATGTGCTGCAGCAGCTTTCAGAAAAGTTGGAACAGAAACGCAGAAACAACAAAACACTGGATGACTTCATAACAAATGAGGTTAAGCAGCAGTATGATTGGATAATAGGGCATCCCAGAGGGGATAAGTCTGTGCTTTGGCAGTTTAACAACTTAAGAATGTTTGTCAGAGCAAAATTGCAAAGAATTTGGGGATTTCATCAGGTATGGTGCATTATATCATTGCAATTTTCAGGGAAAACTGTATGTAAGGGGGGAGCCAGTGCTGAATGGCTGTATCAGAGGCATCTCAGGCTCTGCTCTGGATTAAAAATCCAGAAATCTTGAAACTTTGTCACTTTCTCTAGACCTGAACTCACTTTGGATGGACTGAGGCAAAGTGGAAAACTGTTATTTTTGGAAATTATGGGCTCTGTGTCCTACAGGCCAAAGCATAGAGGCACCATTTGGTTTGCTATCAGCACAACTAAAAAAAAACAGTGTTTGGGATGTTACAGAGGCTGCGAAGGCACCATTAATGCTGAACCACAGTGCGGATTTTGGTGCTACCATCCACAACGTCACTTTTTCAGGGGATGGCTTTCTTATTTTAGAAGAGAATAGCAAATGAATTTCTGCATCTGTTACAACAGAATGTGTTTCTAGTAAAGAGTTCTGGCCTAAACTGGCCTTTCTACAGTCCAGACTTGCCACCCATTAGGAGACAAAAAAATACAACAGGGGGCGGGAGGTGCAATTTAATATCAAGCAAGAGCGGGGAGACATTTTTATTTTACAACTTTGGCAGCTGGTTAGTGCGTTTAAAAGAAAAGGTGATGCAACACAGGGGTAAGCATGCTTCTGATCCAACTTTTTTGGAAATATGTTGCAGGCAGCATTCTTAACATCAAAATAAGTGATTTTTTTTTTTTTTTTTTTTACATAGTTAAAAACCTCTCAATCAACATTTAATATGTTGTCCTTGTTTCATTTCAAATGAAACAGGGTTTAAAAAGGCATGTTTTGTGTCCTGAATTTTTGGGAATGGGGTTGTATATACACTGACCCTCTACAACATTAAAACCACCTGCCTAATATTGTGTAGGTTCCCTTAGTGCCACCCGTCAGGGCATGGACACAGGATCTCTGGGAGTGTCCTTCTTTGGGCCCTGTGGGTTGCAGGGTGGCTCCTCTGTGCGTCAGGCTCTTTCCAGTGCATCCATCAGATGTTCGATTATATTGAGGTCTCGGGAGTACGGAGGTCGGGCCAACACGTTGGGCTCTTTGTCGTGTTCCTCGAGTCGTTCCTGAGCAGTTTTTGAAGTGTGAACGGGCGCGTTATCCTGCTGGGGTAAGCCGCTGTCATCAGGGAGTGTAGTTCTGGTCTGCACCAGTGTTTAGGTGGGTGAAAGGTGTCAGGCAACATCCACATGAATTCCAGAATCCAAAGTTTCCCAGGAGAACTTTGTATTGTAAGGAGATGAGCTGTGTTTTTCACTTCACCAGTCAATGTTACATCAATAATTTTTAAACTAGAGTTCTAAAGTTTATTTTTATGATTATCATTTTAATGGAGAGAGAGAAACTGTTAATCAACTGACTGATTTAATTGGCTGATTATAACTGCAAACTATATGCGGAGTTCACTGGAAAATGAAGGAAGCTTTTATATGCTTTTTGTATCCTCTTACAGGTACAGCACTTGGGAACCTGAGGAACACATTCTGGACCGGCGCTTGGTGCAGGCCTATGAAGAGAAGTAAGGGCTGCCTGTAATCACCATGCACCGTGCTGAAGAATTCATAATAACTGCATTTAAATTAATTTTGTTTACTGCCTTTTTAGTTTTTTACCTTTGGATTTTGCTCCTTTATTTAACACAAACCAGCATGCAGAGTCTGAATTTTGTTTATAAAATATATATATATATATTTTTTAATGTGCTCATACAAATTGTGTTTGTATGACCACATTAAAAAAAAATATATATATATATATTTTTTTTTTAATGTGCTCATACAAATTGTGTTTTCAAGGTTTCCCCCTGGAGGGAAACCTTGTGATTTTTAACATTTTGCGAGTATTGTTGAGTATGCTGAGTATTGCAATAAAACGTATTACAATTTATCGCCTTTTTTCAACTGCAAATTATGTCCTCAGAGTTAAACTTTGTCACTGTCAGTAAGATAAAGTCATCTCACTTCAGTTATTTGTTTGCTGCAAAATGAGATTGTCAAGAATAAGAAATTCACATTTAACTGTTACATTTGTGAGTCGAGGCCCATTGAGTTGTGTTCATTGACAAAGACTCATTGAGATTGACGGCAACATGTTGGCAATCCGTATTTATAAATTAGACCGCAATTATTTGCAAACCTTTGACAATCTCTCTGAGACTGATTGCAGTCAGACCAAGTCAGGCTGCAACTGTTTGCAGAAAGGTTGCCTCCTGTCAGGTGACTCGTGCAATCGCCTCAAAAGTGATCGTGAGTGTGTAACGCCTTCAATCTTTGGGCAACTATTTAGCCACCGCAAGTTGCAATCGGTCAGGTTGCTGTCCTATTGTTACTCATGGGACTGAGCCTTGAACTTTCTCTGAATTAGGAGGTAACTTTGCCAAGCTGAGCATGTCCAGTGTTGGATGTTTTTTTTTTTTTTTTTGGTTGAGATGATTTAATGAAAGTTTGCTTGGTTAACATTGTCTCAGGATGGTGGTGCATGAGATGAGCCCTCTAGTTCACAGTCCTCCCAGAGTATTTTAATTTATTTAACAAAATATCGATATTTGGTGTCCCTGTATTGATGCAAAATCGCCACGCAAAACATTGTGATACTATCCTGGATCAGTTTGTTTTTCTTCCCACCCCTTATCTATCCACTTTTACTCATTTCTGTCCCATTAGGGCAACATAACCTGCAACCTGTTTGTTCTGATATTTTATGGAAATTGGACATGTTTTAAATCTTGCAGCCCTGCGAGACTTCCAACCTCTCTACTGTTTTTAGAGCGCTCCTTGGAAGCCGCATTCTGACCACTTACACTTGTGCATCTGCAGTGATTCCAAAATGTCAAAACTGCAGCTTTTCAACTTGAACTAATTAGGAAGCGGAGAAAGTTGGTGGGTGGTGAGCGACAGTTGTGTTGTTGTTGATGTGGGATGTGTCTTATGCATGATGCCACACACCAGAGCTGGAGTGGTTTGTGTCTAATGTTGTACAACAAAGCTTAACTCTGTGCAGACTTTCTGTCATCGTGCACAACCTCCTGAATGCGCCACCTTCTGGCTTGGACTACTTTTTCATTGCTGTATATTAGTCAGAGTGTGATCAGCAGTGATGAAAGTCCGGTCAGTTTGGCAGAGAAGTTGATGTTTTCTCTCTGTGCAGTTTTGAGGGAAATTGCAGGCGGTCAGAATGGGACTTCTAACAGTTATTGTGTTAACGTATGAAACATTTTTCTGCCAGCCTATTGAAAGTCTGCTTGTTTTCTCAAGGGAACACAAAGAACGAGCTCTGGGTCACAGAAGAAAAGGATCCAAAGCCAAAAGACTCGTTCTGCAGGTAAAGCTTGGAATTTGAAAAATAATCAGATTTAAGCTCCTTATAGCTTGTTGGGCTCTGACAGTGACGTTACACCGCGTTTTTCTTTTTCTGTTTGATCTTAATTCAGAATGCTGTCTACACCATGGATCTCCGCAGCGCTCACAAGACTCCAGAAAAACCACCACCACGCCTGCGTCTGTCTCTGACGCGCTCTCTCCTCCCTGAGGATGACCATCAGCCGTACGGACAGGGCTCGCAAACACAACTGTCACATCACAGAAGCAAACAGAGGAGGGAGTTCAGATGCCTCAACTCAAACCCTCCAAGTCCTAGACAAGAGAACTGGGAAGAGCAGGGAGAGAAGGAGGAGGAGGAGGAGGAGAACAGCATGGAAGATGACGAGGACAGGGAGGAGGAGGAGGAGGAGGAGCAAGAGGAGGTTCAGAAGGACACAGCAAAGAAGAGCAATGGCATTTTAAATGGTATGTGTGTTAGTTGGTCAGCTAGTGGACTCTAATCAGTATCACAACCCAGATTTATTCGACTCTCGTCGTCACTTGGCATGCAACCAAAAATATTAAACATTTCTCATTTTGAGCTGATTAAAGAGCAAATCGTGCAATGGGTAAAATATAGACTCACTCAAGATTATTTTACTTCTAAATTAAGGTTTATTTTTGCCTGGGGGGGGATCCTTTTAGAAAATGATAGGAGACCAGAGGCCAGTTAATAAACAAGCAACAGTGTTTAACAGATAAAATAAATTAATAGTAAAAGGCCCATGACTTATCTATCTTTGTAATTACTTTTTAAAAATTAACTCATTAACTACATTAACTTGATACGAGGATTGACACCAGGCCTGAATGACAGTATAGTAGTTTTACTAGATTCAGTGAGGCACGGGGGAAAACATGCAAACTCCACACAGAAATCTGGCCAAAGGATTGGAACCCACGACCTCCTCACTGTGAGGTCCAGTGCTATAGGGCACCACTGTTCCATCTATGTCAATGTCAACAGAGCCAACTACATTCTGTTGCTGTCTAATTATTAGTCTCTTTCAATTTTTTGGGCATCCACTCAGCATGTCTCCTGGCCCCCTGTAACTGTACCATTTTCACCTTCTGCCTTTTTCTCTGTGTGTTCCTGCCTCAGGACATGAGAGGACAGATGACTGGAGCTCTATTCTTGGACCAGACGAGGGCACGACATCAGAGAATATTTGGAGACCCATCCGTTGTCCAGGAGAAGTGACAGTCACAGACATCACCCTTAACTCCCTCACAGTGACTTTCCGAGAGTCGAGAGTGGCCAAAGGCTTCTTCAGAGACTTGGGCCTGGAGGTCTGAATGCTGGAAATGGGGTTAGCAGGTTAGCAATGAAGGCATGGCGAGAGGGAGATGGAGGCACCGACAGTGTGTAAAAGGTGTTTGAGGGCCACGGTCAGTGTTTTCATTCCTTCTCTGCACCTTCTCTCTCTGCTTGTCCCATTGCCAGCCACTCCCGGCTTGCTGATTGGTACATTTACATGCACAGAGTCACCTGAATATAAGCTGATCTCCAGGTAAAGTGTTATCTTGGTTGTTCTCAACACTTTTCCTACAATGGGGCTGAATTGCCTTGAAGGGCATTACATGCCAGTTTATATTAAGAATAGGATTTAAATATTCAGTAATCCCTGAAGGGAAGTTCTTTTGTTGCAGCTGCCACAGAATGAGAGACATTACTGAATTAAATTGAGCAAAAAAAAGAAGTAATAAATATACAAGACCACAGTAAGGACCTTCTGACCGCAGCTTAAAAATTGCCACCACAGAACTTCTGTAGCATTTTTGTCTTGGTGCCACATGCATTAAATAAGTGGAGCATCCACAGGAAAAAAAGCTCCAGCTCTGGCCCTTCGTGTGGCCAACGGCAAAGTTCCTGATCTGCTCCACTTTTCTATTTAAGTGAATTTCCAGGTAGTAACTTTTAATGGCGACCAACGAAACAAAAAATATGGAAAGCTACTTCTCCACAGAGCAGAGAGGAATTAGGTTATTCAAACAGTCCCAACAGAAGCATGTGATAGAAAAAAAAAATACTGGATATCTGTGAAGGCCTTTCTAATGTTTTTTTTCTAATATCTATGCCACATAAGTGTTTTAGCTAATTATGACTAAGGTCCAATCAGAAACACTGAAGGACCAAATGTGAAGCAGGTGCAGAACTCAGTCCCAGCAGGACTGAGGTGAGCTGAGAGCCCCAGGAATCAAACAGCTGAACATGTGTGGCTGTAAAATGGCCTCTAGTTTACTTGTGTTGTTGGTATCGCTTGAAGTGTGCATTGTCCAAAGCAAAGCTCTCCTATGGAAAAGATTCAATTCAGTTTTATTTATATAGCGCCAAATCACAACAGTCACCTCAAGGCGCTTTATATAATAAGGTAAAGACTCTACAATAATAACAGAGAAAACCCAACAGTCAACACGACCCCCTATGAGCAACCACTTGGATACAGTGGGAAGGAAAAACTCCCTTTTAACAGGAAGAAACCTCCAGCAGGACCGGGCTCAGGGAGGTGCAGTCTGCCGCAGCCAGTTGGGGCTGAAAAGAAACACAACTATGGTCGCACAGTAGTGGATGCAGGTTTTCTTTGTTACCTTAAGGCAGACTTTATTGTCATTATATGTAAACATATAACGAAATTTGCGTTCCAGAACACGCAGAACACCCGGGCCTCGAGAGCCGGTGTCCTGCAGGTTTTAGATGTGTCTCTACTTCAACACACCTGAGTCAAATATAGAAGTCTTCTATATTTGACTCAGGTGTGTTGAAGCTGAACGTGAGGATCCCTGCCTTAAGGTGTACTAAAGATCTTAAACACATTTCTTTCCTGACAAACAATTTGAAAAGTCAGCTGCACGCCTGCTCGATGGTTATTTTACCGGGTTACCTGCACCATACAAGGACAACAGCCCGATCGCACCAATCCGTCCTTCTCCACAGCAACTCAAGCTGTCAGTGGTGGGTCATTTAAACTGAGACTGCCTGACTGTACTGACTACAATCACCCTGAAAAAAAGCAGCAGTAGCTTTCTAGCCAACAGTCGCTGATTAGGTGCTTTGAGAGTGAAATATTTCTTCCCAAATGACAGAATTATTCACTTATTAAAGTCCATATAACTGCCTGCACTTGTATAAATGTTCATCCTGGACACATTTATACATTGATGTAAAACAAGTGAAGTGGCACTTTAGCAGGAACTTCAGTGGCTTTAGAGATGGAAATGGTGAGCTCGATGCTTTATGCAGATCCCAAGTTGTGACTGAACACTGTGAATTGAGCGAATCTTTTTTGGGGTTTGTTTGGGGGGTTTTTTTGTGTGGTTGTTGTTACTGTTGTTAAGTTTGTCACATCAGATTCAAGAAGCTAAATAAGTTTATTTTCATGCAGAATCTTCTTTTTGATCCTTGTAAAGTAGAAAGCAGTTGCAGCGATGAAATAAATCTGGTTTCGCAGTTTAAAGTAGCACAAAACTGGAAATTTAAACTTTGAATTTGCACTTTACACCGGCAGCTCCCCACCAGCGTACTTTGAGTTTGCCATCTGTGTTTCTGTAACAGCTGTATTTTTTCACTTTAGAGGTGTTAGCCCTATCCCAGCGCCTTAGCTCCGGGGAGAGGTGGTCCAAATTTTTCCGGCGCCTACCTTTTGACCTGTTCAGCATGGGTGTCCCAACCAAGAGCTTATGCTCCCACTGATACAGCTCTCCGGGTCATTGAAGCACACAAGCCCCCCACACCATGATGGGGGATGGACCGAGTGGTGGGTAACATTGGTAACCATGTGAAAAAGAAAAGGAAGAGTCCTCTGTGCATGTAAACAAAGCCACACTAAGCCAGCCTGACTGGACTCAGACATTTTGTACATACTCAGTGAGGTGGGCATAGGTGTCGGTCCCATACTAACACACAGTGCTGTACCTGTAACCTGTAAACACATAGACTGTTACTACTGTACAACATGCGGCTTAGTCTTGTATGCATTTCAAAATCCTCTGAGAGAAGATTTGATCCACCTGCATGCCTTTCTCCTCCAGTACAGTTACTATATCAATATAAAGACAGTGTAGTCTTCTCTGTTCAACTAGCTCTTCATCTCAGCACATACAGCCCACCATACAAGCGACAAATTTGTACCAAAATGAGAAACTAAATGAGACTTGATAAGATGTATTATGGAATTGCACTGTATTAACATCATAAAGGTTTGTGTGTCCAGCAGGAGCCTCTTCTGCAGAGACTGATGGGCAGAGTTTCAAAGGCAATTAAATAGCTGATATTTCAGACCAATATTCAGTAACTTTTTATCATATCATTTCCACCAAAGACTCATGTCTTTATCCATTAATCTAACTGGAAATGCTTCATTTAGTTAATCACAGACTTTCCACTAAAAACCAGGCTGATGCAGTCAGTTTTAATTTCGTTTTGTTAACTGTGTGGCGTACTAACCCAACTTTCAGAAAGCGTGCTTTTCAGTTAATAAACCACCAGTAGAATAATATTAGTAACCCATCACAGGTAACAGCTGGTAATGGATGGGAGCGGTGGGGCTATTTTCAGTTTTAATGCAAATAGTTTAAAGGGGAAACTAAAATTAGTGTCTGATGGTGGAAACTGTGAAAGGCTCTATAACGCACAATCAAAGACAACTTTCCAAAATGACCTCATTGATGATTGATTGATGATTAATACGGACAAAGCCCACGTCACAAAGGCATAAAGACCAGTGCCAACCCTTGTGACCTTCAACAGTCGCTCAGTGACTGAAATTCAAATTTTCATTCACTGGGTAGTCGGTGCAGTAGCATGCACATTTATTCATAGTGACCGGTGGTTCCCCGGGGGGGACCATGACAGGTCACCCGGCCTGTGTGACCGGGTGAAGTGAATCTTGAACATAGGATTACTTATCTCAAAGTATATGTAATTATATAATATGTATTCACATTTGTTATCAATAAAGGATCATTTTTTGGTTGTTTACACAGCAATAGAGAAACCAACACCACACCAAGGCTCATCTTAATAGCTAGGGTGACCAGATCCCAACAAACTGAATGCGCGATCTTTATCTCACTATAATAAAAAGCCTTCCCTTCATATGTGTTGGGTGAAAACCAGACTTTAGAAAAGCACGTGTCCTGCAGAACGCGTCAAAATGTGAGGAACTGTCTCAAGGTGTTGGACAGAGGGACAAGGATTAAAAACGCTGCACAGTCCCACATAAAGAGGGACATCTGGTGACCCTAGTAGTAGCTGTTCATCAATTCCTTATTTCTTCTACATTTTCATTAATATTTCTAATGATCACTGAAAAATTGAGTTACTGCAGTTCATAAATGACTTTAAGCAACGCTCTCCCCTCGATTCAGTTAAAAAGGTTTTAGAAGAATAATACTGATAGATTATAATCACAGAGTTACAAATAATTCAGATGGTGATGAAAGAATAAATGACAACTGAACAACAAACAGCTCAAATAAATAAAAATGTTGACAAATGATTACAGTATATCAGTCAGAAGTGGAAAGTTCCAGTGATTAGCGTCACAAACTGGAAAACATGAAGCCTGACTCTGGACCCAGTAGATCAGTCTCCACTGGCTTCCACAGAGGGCACAGGAGCCAATGTGATGTGTCATGTTTATGGAATCTCCCACAGAGGTGTCCCATTGGTCCACATGTTGTTTATACCACACTGAGGATGATGGGTCAGCGTCTCGTGATCCTAAAACTCTGTGTGACAATGAAGCTGCAGGGAATGGAAGTGCCTGATGTTGCCTTTTTTTTTTTTTAGTTTTGTCTGTGCAGCTTTTAGGGCTAATAGTTCTTATTTTCATACACACACACATAAACCCACCTTTCCTGTCCCAGCTTTTTTGTTGTTGTTGTTGTTTGTTTCTGTATGTATGGATTTCACCGTCCTTCACTGATGTAATTAAGACTTGAAATACGAGGAGACGAGGAGAGAAAGATTGAGAGGAAATGTGTATTTTTTAGTGGTTATTTTTCTACATTGACCTGAATGTATATTTATTCTTTAAGGGTGTATTTGTCACTCCGATGACCAACGGGATAGTTTTTTATACAGTTTGTGATAACCACTGAGCTTATGCCATATTTAAATGTTGCTGACATGACATAACAAGCGCCCCGGATTTGACGTTGCCTGATGTGGTTGCTCGTGCTGCTTTCGTCTACCACTGAGCAAAGAACCTTGCACTTTATTGTGATGTAACCCTGCACATTACATGCTCCGGTCTACGAAGTGTCATTGTGTATAGACTATTTCTATGGTACTACTAAAATAAATGTTGCTCATGTTTAATATCACTTGAAGCCAACCTCTTGATTATTTACAGTAACATCTTCTCTCATACTGTATTTTGTGGGGAAGCATGTTCCAAGGGGAGGGGGTCCAAAGAAAATATTAATGCACTATTAATGGTACTGTATCTTTGACTTTACTATTGACTGTATATAAAAGATGGATGTAGCATTTTGTCCATCCATCTTCATCTTGGTTGTTTTTAAAGCTAGGCGTGACCATATTTGGATGAGAGGGTAGAGCTGGAGATTTATCAGCTAACATCAGTGCAGTTTAGCTAACTTAGTTAGCAAGATGCAGCTGTAATTTACAATAATATTCCATATGACGCTACTTTAGGCTAGTAAAAAACAGGCTGCAAACAAAATGCTCTCACTGGAGAACCTGGACAGCTGACACTTGTGTCTTTTAGTACAACACGATGATAAACAAGCCAAACTGATCACACAGGATGGATGGATGGACATTGTATTGTTGACAAATCTATTTTAGTGCACTCTGGTGGAAAAGTGAGGTACTGGAGGCCCCATGCATTCTAAATTGCTTTTTTAAAAATTATTATTTATAATTTCAGCACATACTGCAGCTTGGCAAGAAACAGTGTACATATGATTGCATGCAGAATACATAAAATTGCTTGTATATTCATTGCAGTCTGTGGTAATGTATGTGATACTTTGACACTGATAAACTCACCGGCCTCTTTTTTTAACAACACTTTGTTACTACCAGGATGGACCCCCTTTGCCTTCAGAACTGCTTTAATTCCTCATGGCAGAGATACAACAAGGTGCGGAAAACAGTCTGAGGTTTTTGGTCCATATTGACATGACAGCATCACACAGTTGCTGCAGATTTGCTGGCTGGCATGACGTGAAGCTCCCATTACACCGCATCCCAAAAGCACTCTATTCAATTGAGACTTGGCAATTTGAGTACAGTGAACTCACCGGCATGTTAAAGAAACCAGTTTGATTTGAGTTTTGTGACATGGAGTGTTATCCTACTGGAAGCAGCCATCTGAAGATGGGTACCCTGTGGTCACAAAGGGATGGACATGGTCAGCAAAAATCATTCTCAGTTGGTACTGAGTGGTGGTGGCTGTGGCTCAGGAGGTAGAGCAGCCCTATTGAAGCCCAAGTTCTTCCGTGATGCAACTCTCAGAGTAAGAAAGTGTGTGAATGTTATATAGTAAGCACTTAGCTGTAGAAGGAAGTGTTTGTAGGATGGGTAAATGCAAAATGTGTTGTACAAAACGCTTAGAGTGCTCAGCTAGAGTAGAAAAGCACTTTATAAGAACCAGCTCATTTTACTAAGGTGCCCAAAGTGTATCAAGGAAATATTCCCTGATGCCCACCTGCCCGAACTGTTGATACAGGGCAGGATGGATCCATGCTTTCATGTTGTTTACGCCAGATTCTGACCCGACCATCCGAACAGAAATCAAGACTCATCAGACCAGGAAACATTTGCAGAGCTTCTGTTCAATTTTTGTCAAGCCCGTGCAAACTGCAGCCTCAGCTTTCTGCTCTTAGCTGATGGGAGTAACACGCAGTTTGTGACTGATGCTCAAACGCATCATACTGTCATTTATTCACTGGCAGAAAATGAATGTGGAAAAAAAAAAAAAGGCAACAGGAGTTTCCAATGGTACAAACATACTTTATTGTACAATTAATTTATTGGCAAAAAACAATCAGACCACCAAAATAACTTAAAAGAAACGAATGAAAATGGAGCAACAGTTATTTTTGCTTTCTCTCAGCAAGCACCGAAATTGTTGAGGGGAAAAAAAAAAAAGAAAAAGAGTGGTCAAAGATTCCATTTGAATACTAAACAAATATTTAAATAGTCTTACTTCCAGTCTCTTTAGGAAAAGAAATAATAAAAACAAAACTATTTGTTCAGTTGCCATCAGTTTGTACAGTGATTCAGTATGTTTACAACTATATTCATGTACATGAAACATTTCTTCAAAAAGGATGGTATAATATTCTCCAAGGCCTCCCCGGGCGAACTGACAGACTGTCTGCAGTGTCTTTTTACATCACCATAACATCTTTAATACAAAAACAAAACATGTTTTATCTATTAATTCCTGTAGCTTCAAGTTTTATTTCCAAAAAATAAAATTAAATAATATATCTATTTATAAAAGACAGATTTTCCTTGTTTTTTTTTTTTTCTTATAAAATAAGTCTCAAGATATATTGCCACCTGGTTCTGATGCGTTCCCTTCCCCATACCCAGCAAGCCCAACCTTTAAGAAAAATAGTGAGTATGTGAATATTGTGTCTTCAGTCCTCTCCATAAAAAGCTAAATGACCAAATGTGAACTCTTAGGTCACACCTCTAATCAACCCCGGTTTCGGCTCAACTTCATGCAGGTTTCCTGTCTTAACTTTTGAGATTGTTTAGGCGTGTGACTGGTTGCTATAACCTCCCAAAAACCTTGTCAAAAAATACACAGAAAAAGGCGCATTGGTGCTTGTGACCTACTACACCCCATACTGTACATTATAGAAAAAACAAACCAACAAAACAATACTGTACAGTAGCTCAGGAGCACTTTTTTTTTTTTTCTCCAAACACATACAAGCAAATATCCAATCAAACAAGGGGAAACGCTCATAAGATTTTTAAAGTATGTACATTTTTTACATCTTTCATATTCATTAGAAAAAACAGTATCGAAGTCCACCATTTCTTAATTTTGTACAGTACTAACAGTGAATTAAACCTTGTGGCTGAGAGGCAGTCATGAGAATGCGGAACAAAGGGAAAAAGAGTGGAATATTGTAAGGAAAACCGTCAGGGTTGAGGATACAGGCAGGATTATCTAAAAAAAACCTCCGCAGCCCTAAAACGACTTCAGCGACCTTTTCTCAGGGTTACAGTCCATAAACAGCTCTAATACATGTACAACAGAACCTTTTTTTTTTCTCCTTTTTCTTTTTTTAAATCATCGGCCAGCTTCAAACAGGTATAATACATTTAGATGATTAGGCATCCACAGTTCATCTCGCTGTATATTGCAGATGGTGGAGCGGGAGAAGTAAAGGTGAGGAAAAGTGTGCACATTCGCAGGAGAACTGCAAAGAGGCAGTTTGCGAGCAAAAGGAACAAAAGGATCCCCGTGTGTGCAGATGTGACGACTGTTTACAGAAAAGTACGACCAAACCTGCATCAGGTTCACCCGCTAGCCAGAACACTTAAGGTTTAATTCAAATCACAGAAATCCTGACAAAAGAAAACAAACCTGGGATAGCTGTCAAAGAACAACAAATCAAACTGCATTGAACACACCTTCACCTTCCACCTAATCAAACTCAATAAATATACATCTGAATTGCTGCAGTCACTGGAAAAAAAATGTACATTTGTGTGTCCAGAAAAAGCCTCAGGTAACGGAAGATATGTCGATGCTTGTTTAACAAATTGTCGAGGGAACGAAATAATTATAATAATATAGAAATAAAATAAACGTACTCTGCAAAATAGATACAATCATGACTGGGTATTTGAGGAAAACAAAAAAAGAAAAAAAAAAAGTATATCATGTCAACCCACTTTCATTTTTAGCAACATTTGAATTCTTAAAAATATTCATAAAAAGGCAAAATTCTCAGTCCCCAAAAATATTGTGTCATATACTTAAGGAAGTAATATCTTCAACCTGAAACACTGACCTTCCACCTTTTTGTACACAATTGGCAAAAATATATAGATATTTATTAACAGCAATAACTTACCATTGTTTTAATTTATTCAATTATTGACTTCTAAGATTGATGTTGCATCTCCCATAGGAAGGAAGCCTCAGTTCATATTTATACATCAGAAAAATATTTAAATAAAAAATAAAAACTTCTAAAACCCCAAAGCTGCCCCCCGCTCTCCTTTCATGGCAGTTTGTTATTTGGGGCAACAGATCAGAGCATCGTGACAGAGAGACAGTACAGAGTCAAGGCTACATCAGGTTGTGGTTAATGTTCGTTCCCAGCTCCTGGTTGTTGTTGCTGCTGTTATTCCCGCCCAACATGTCCGACTGCCCCCCTTGTCCGCCGTGCATCCCCGTCATCCCGCTCAGCTGGGACATAATTGAGTTCTGGTCTGAGCTGAACTGACTAGGATCTACAGAACTACCTGGTTGCTGCTGCTGGGGTTGAGGTGGTGCCATATTGGAGTAATGTTGACTGAGATGACCCGGGTGGGGTGACCCAGTCTGAGTCTGTGGGGAGATGCGATGAGGTGAGGGCTGAGGTTGGGAGGAAGGCTGCATGCGTGGAGATGGGCTGGAGTGTGGAGGCTGCGACTGTGGCCTTGGTGAGGGCTGTGGTGACCTGACTTGACTGCTGAGTGATCCTGCTGGACCAAGTCCTCCTTGTCCTTGTAGGTGGTGATGGGGGGACTGGGCCATCTGCTGCTGGGGACTCATAGGACTGCTATGGTGAGCTGGAGAACCCCCTCCCAGGTGCTGCTGCTGCTGCTGCTGCAGGAGCCTCTGCTGGATATTCTGGGCAAGCATGCCTTGGGATGTCTGCGGCATTGGAGGGCCACCACCCGTACCACCAACTCCACCTTGTGGTTGCTGCCCTGGCCCTGATCCACCTTGTCCAGGCTGGAGTGGAGGTCCTCCAGCACTGCCACTGGGCCCTACATCTTGTCCTTGAAGTCCACCCATTTGATTTTGTTGTTGTTGTTGCTGCTGCTGCTGCATCTGCATCTGGATCCGTTGCTGGAGCACTGCAGCTACTTGTGTCATGGTGTTCTGGTAGCCTTGCTGACCTAGCTGTCCTGGCCCACCCTGTGGTCCTCCTTGCTGCTGGGGAACACCTACACCACCCCCAGGCTGGGGTTGAGAAGAAGGGGGTATCCCTGGCTGTCCCTGACCAGGCTGCATGAAGCTTTGCTGGCCTTGTTGCTGCTGCTGCTGCTGGAGTCCTTGAGGCTGCTGGAACTGGCCATGGTTTCCCATTTGCTGCTGTTGTTGTTGCTGTTGTTGCTGCTGCTGCTGCTGCTGCAGCAACTGTCTTCTCATTAACAGCTCTCTGAACTGTGTCATATTGGCCATGTTCCCTTGTTGGCCTGCTTGCAATGCTCCCTGTTGTTGCTGTTGCTGCAAAGTGGCCATTTGCTGCTGCTGCTGCTGCTGTAAATTGCCAGGCAACACTGGGCGCTGTTGTAATTGCTGAAGCTGAGCAATGGTGGCCAAATTTCCTCCTCCTGCTCCACCCTGAGGTATGTTCATCCCTGGCTGACCTGTCTGATTCACATTAACCTGCTGTTGTCCATCCATACTGGCAAGCTGATTGGCTCCAGGCAGACCTCCAGCAGCCCCTTGGAACCTCACACCTCCAGGGCCTCCTTGTGGAGGCCCACCTGCTCCTCCAGGACCACCCTGATACCTGGCTGCTCTCTGTCGAATAAAAGCAGCCATAAGCGTTGGGTTAGAACGAAGGATGTTAAGGACTTGCTGCTGTTGCAAGGCTGAGCTTGGGGAGCGCAATGCTCGCAGGAGATCTTGTAGTGCCGCCTGGGGTAAGTTCCCTGATCCAGCTACACCTGCTATTGAAGCAGGTATCCCTCCTGCCCCTCCCATCGGCTGCATCAACACTCGGTTTCCTGGTTGAGGCTGCTGTGGATTCATCAGTTGTTGCTGCTGTTGGGGAACTGCTGGCTGCTGCTGTGGTGCCATGTGAACCATCATGTTTGGCCGTTGCTGCGGGTTCATGGTTGGTCCCCCAGCACCCCACTGATTTGTTGGCTGAAGCTGTCCACCACCTCCTGGCTGAACCTGCTGCTGAACGTGAGGTGGCAACTGTGACTGCGGGCCACCTTGTTGCATCCCTGCTAGCGTTCCTGGTTGCTGTGGATCTAACATAGTCCTTCCAACATTTCCCTGAGCCTGGGGGGGCATGCCCTGGGCCCCAGTGTGGGGCATTCCCATCTGGGCCTGGTTGTTCTGGTGGTGATGTGGAGGTATCATGCCCCCCTGTCCCAAGCCACGGATGTGTGCCTGGGCCTGAGCCATCTGTCTCTGGGTCTCTGCAAGGCGCTGGATTTTTAGGGCCGTCTCTACAGCAGCCAGGGGTGGTCCTTGCTGCTGGCCTTGGACAGTCATGGGCCCCTGGCCTTGGTTGGGTGGTTGTTGCTGCTGAGGAGGGGTGGCTGGACCCATTCCAGGTTTTCCAAGGGACTGGGGGAGAGGAGAGGCTCCAGCTGGTCTGGGATTGTATGGCGGCAAACCACCAGGATGCTGCTGCTGCTGGAGTTGCTGGAGATTTGGGGGCTGCTGCTGGACCTGAGGTACCATCTGCTGCTGAGGAGCATTCATCATCCCCCCTCCACCCACTGACTGAAACTGATGGAAGTGGTGTTGAGGGGGAATGCCGCCACCTTGCTGCTGAACCTGCTGTTGTTCACCTGGCGTTCCCATGCCACCCATCCCAACTCCTTGCTGCTGAGATGGTGCAGACATGTTACACTGGGTGGGTGTCTGTGGGGTAGGAGGTTGTGTTCCAGCTGATGTAGGGGTACCAGGACCAGTAGCTCCATTGTTGGCTCCAGGAGAGGGCAGCCCATTGCCCCCAGGTGCTCCTCCAGCAGTAGGCTGGCCCACTCTCTGCATGCTGGCCATTCTCCTCCTTAGCATCTGAGCTTGCTGAAGCCTGTGCTGCAGCTGCTGCTGGCGAAGCTTGTGCTTGATGTTTAGACAGAATGGGACGGGGCACTTGTTTTCCTGACAGTGCTTAGCATGGTAACAACACAACGCAATAAGCTGCTTGCAGATGGGGCAGCCGCCGTTGGTTTTTCTCTTGCAACCTTTCGTGTGCTGAACGACACGTTTCATTTTCTGGCAGGACGGCAGAGAGCAATTTGCGTTTCGACACTGGCACGCGTGGACAAGCGACTGGATACAGCGCTGGATGCTGAGGCGACGGGAATCTCCAGGACTCTGAGTGGCAGCAGCAGACTGGTTGCTACTCTCATCATCCAAGCCGAGGCCTAACTTCTCCATCTTGTGCTCGTGGCCCTTAGTGTTATAGCATGTGATGCAGAGGTCGTAATCCTGAGACAAATGGGGGGAAAAAAAGCAGTTAGCAGTAGCATAGTAGATCTTAACCCCATTTATTTTGCCCTTACAGCAAATGAGACAACCCAAAACCACCTCTTTCCAACTCACCTCACAAACAGTACAGTGGAAACGAGTCTCCACGTGGTGCTTGCACTCATTGCACGTGTAAACGAAGCGGTCCTGACTTTGGTTATGCAACTCCACCAACATGCATGTGGAGCTCCACTTGGACCTCCTCAGCGAACTGAACTCAAGGTGCTTGTCTCGGGCCAGTGTCAGGAAAGCATCGCGACCATCCATGAGGTCACATGCCATCAACGGATCCGGGTCAGAAATAGGGGGCAAGGCATTTGCCATTGGGCCTGCAATTAGCCGAATTACAAAGAACACCTAGGACAGGAAAAGAGGCGAAAGCAAATGAAATGTAGTCTTTAAAATAAATCCAACCTTATGCCAGTGACCCCCCCCCAAAATGGAAATATCCCAAATCTTTAGTCCCCCCTCCACCCCATACCTCTTTGTGTTTTTCCATAGTGGCGTAGAGTTTCTGTGACAGGTCATTGGAGACATTAGGCATCCCTGGCTTCTTCTTATTGGCTCGGCTCAGGCTGCCCTTGTTCTTACTTGTCTTTTTATTGTTCTTCTTTTTTGCATTTTTGCTGTCTCCTTTTGTGTCCTGCACCAAAACGGTGATTTAAAACAAACCCATCAGTGAATACACAGTCAGCAAGCATGTACACACACACACGAGAAACCATTCTTTGTAATGCTAACCATTATTCACCCCTATTTCAATCAGTAAAATGCAGGTAGATTTAAGAAGCACATTGAGTCATTTATTCTTACATCAATACTCTCATTGGAAGTACTGTTCTCCTCCCTTTTCCTCTCCTCCTCCTCCTGCTCCAGCTCTTTGATGCTCTCCTCCAGCACATTAGGCCAAAAATCCCCCTCAAAGTAAGGCAATTCCTTGGCACTGGTCAAACGATCCTCTGTCGCCTGCTTAAAGATATCCTTTTGGGGTAAACAGACAGCAATGTTATTATACATGTGCTATACATGTACATCAAAGTTAATATTTACTCCTGTTCTAAATAGTCCGGGGGCTGAAAAATGCCCCTTTACCTTGTAGTCATGCACAATGCGTTCTGCCACAGCTTTGTCCAGCATCTTCTTGTACCACTCCTGAAGGCGTTTGGGCTTTGGGATCTTCTGATCTGCAGGGTGACAGTGGAAGATGTAGTCGTCCCCTTCACTAGGCGGACAGGCCCAGATGTGGCCGGTGGTGTAGCTAAGGAGTTTAAAAGAGACCACAATAACCACTATGCAACGACTGGCCAAATGTGTCAAAATAACAAATTCTGTAAGAATTTAATGAATTCCTAACCAAAATAAATGTTCTGTTTGGTAACAGCACTCACCCTAACTTCTTCACATACTCCAAGTACCCAATGAGGACTTCATGGTAAACTGCTGTTCTTAGACACCGCGGCCGAAAGAAGTGTACACTGTCCAGGTAGGAGATGTACACTCGCCTGAGTGGGTGACAAAGAAAAGATGTGTATAAAAAACTGCTGTAACTACATTTAAAATGTTTCTTTTCTTTGATTCCAAAGTAGAAAAAAATACTTGGTAAAGATTTAACAATATGGTAATCTCTTTACCTCTGGTTGGGCTGAGGACAGTCAGATCCATACTCCTGAACATGCATACCAAAGAAACAGACATCTGCTCCATCAATGTCCTCAAAAGCAAAAAGGGCTTTTGTCCTGTATGGGAATGACTCGGACATCTCACCGCTGTCCACAAACCTGGAGACAAAAGCACGAGTTAATGTGGGGGCTGTGAATGATGCATCTGTTCAAACGAAATGCAACTCAGAGATTTCTGTTAGCTCGATCAAACCTATTTAAACACCACCATTACTTTAACTCTTAGTTTCCATTTCAACAGTACTGTTACCACTTTTATACTAGAAAAGTATATATATATATATATATATATATATATATATATATAAAAAAATAAAAATCCCAGCTCGCCCCTACGGGCGGTCTATTTTGCCCTCCAAGCTCGGGTCCTCTACCAGAGGCCTGGGAGCTTGAGGGTCCTGC